>NCSJ02000385.1:0-38418 GCA_002812745.2 Scytalidium lignicola
CTAACTTCAAATTCAACTTATTCTTTTCTGCTAGCTTGTAGGCATTACTAACGACTGACTACAAGCCCTGGTTGACCTCCGCTTTTGACACTTGAACTTTACCTTAATTCAAGACCGAAATGCAGATTGTCCTGGGCTCTTTATTAAACTGACTACCGAGCATACACAAGGTTATCTCAACATGAAAAATACATCAGTGAAACTCTCATTTTCTTACATTAATCTTGCCGATCATACTTTGTTAACAACATCTCAAGTAACAAGTTCTCTATACTTGAAATTATCTACAACCAGATACTTGTGCTTAGCCCTTACGTCTTCTTGCTCAAAATGCTGTTCAAGGCCTAAGATTTTAAGTTCCCTAACATCGACTCCTCAAAGAACCTGTACAGCCTCAACGTCCTGGGTCCTGGATGAGCCGAATAAACAAGAATTACTGTTGAAGGAAAAGCTCGATGACAGCTTCGTCTTTTATCAAGTGCTTTGTGAGATACACAGCGTTTACGTCACTCATAATATACAGTTAACGTTGAACTCAGTCTAGTACTGGATAAAGAAAGGTGGTCAGATTATGAGCTTTATTTAGGTCATTAAGCTATATGTCCTCCACGACAAGGTGGCTAAAGCATTGAACAAGAGCTATAAGTACTAACACTCTCTTACTCTCTCATATACCTTATACTCACACAAGGTGCTTAGTATAGTAGATGTCAACGATTCCCTTTAAAACTTTATTCTCTAGCATTTTAACATTAACGCCTTCTTCAAATACTACTTTGACTGGAGGATTAATGCTAATCTTTTGAAGGTTTATCGTGGTATGAAGTTAGTGAAGGAGCTAATAAGGTTTGCATGCTCAATGAGCTAATCGATTAATCCTCGTTATTCATGAAAGTTAACCTCTAAACAATTTACGTCTGTTAATCACTTGTTGTACATTGTCAAGTTGGCTTGTCATGCAAAGAAGCTCTTAAGAGCTCTAATCAGCAAGAAGCGAGAGGAGAAGTATCTTAAAACTTGTCAACGCCTTAATAGCGAAAATCAACAGCAGCAAAGGTTACTACTAGTTAAGATTGTTGATGGTTTCAACAAATGGCAGCTAATGATCAATAGTAAGTAGTAGCTATCAAGGAAAATAGTCAACAATAACATACGGGGTACATTAGATTAAACTGAACAAGTGATGCTTGAGCAACTCTTCTTGATTGATACGATCTTAACCCTTCTTGATACGACGTTGGAAAAGGAATGCTAACGAAGGATTACGGTGATCAACGTTATCATTGTATACTGTGGTGTAGAGGAGGGAACATCTTACTATCATAGTCTACGTAGTCTACATGATCTTGTCAACGGTGATTCCCTTGCGGTTGCTATAGCTACACGGCTAGCACTATCTATGTCAGATATCTCGTTAATTTAGACTGTATTATCGATCAAGATAAACAAGAGGCCGACCATATGTTTCTTATGCTTAGGAAATCCTACGCTGACACTACAGGAGTGGATTGCCTTGTATGCTACCCTAGGTTCTTTGAGTTAGCACTTCCTGAGGAAGCATATAAGGAAACTCGAAGAGTTAGAGCAAATTGATTGCCGGATTTGTAATGTTAAGCTCTAGCCTCGATAGCTTTTACAGAATTACGCAGAGAAATTTCATGGCATAGTCTTACGGTGTATCGGTTAACATCAGCGACACACAGTCTATGGTTTGATTTTATTAATCAGGTTTGATAGAAGAGGACATAGCAAAAGGGATGATGTATTTCTAAGAGTTTACGGATACTGTAGGCTGATTGCANTTTTTTTGGTTTTGCTGTCTTCGAGAATCCATCTTCAAATTAAAGTTGAAAATTTCAAACTTGAATTCTCGCTTGCTTCTCTTTGTAATTAGTAATCTCTGTGGTTATTTGGTGGGAAGGTTTGTGGTCAAGTGATTCATTATGATTTTTGTTCTATTGATAGGTTAAAAAGCTCAAAAACAGGGACAAACTGATTATAGCTAAATTAGCTTGGAGTATTGATAAAATTTGCTAATCCATAGAGAGAGATATGACGACACTGTTTCATGTTATGCATTTTAGCAGAGGCCATAGAAGGTAGTTTAACTCTTATTTTAGCTATTCGTCATAGTGAAGGTACCTTCTTTCGACAACTATAAGACAATAATTTCAGATAAGTGTTCTTGGAGCATAACAAGCAAATATTCAGCAATAAGCATCTATACCAACTTAGGCTGCATGATTGTATATATTCAATCCAGATAAACTCTATAGTAATTTGCTGCTTTTCCAACTTTTAACGTTATTCTTTTATTGTTTGGACAGTATAAATCATTACTTAAAAATCATTTTAATTGTTGGGCTTTTACATTCTTAAGCTAAAATAATTGAATATCATTTTGAAAGATCGAGAACAAACTCTTCATGCTTATCTCCAAGTAAGAATTCCTTCCACTCATTTCTATCCATGCCGTCTTGAAATCTTAGATAAAACAGATTATCAAATATATAGGCATCTGTTAAAATTGGGCTTGATGTTCTCACGGGGACCCTTATAGAAGGAGATTGTGTATAGACCTACATGGTGAATGGCCTTTACTAACGGATAGAGATCATTAACACAACCCTTATTTGAGGGAGACCACCTGATTATCTGATTCCCCAATCTCTTACATGTCTTCTGGCATCTCGTCATGGAGTTAAGTCTCACCTAAGTAAAGAGTGCACAATTATGACCAGTGGAAATAGGTACATAATCCTGTGTACGAATAGGCTCTATCTCTTCAATTATTTTCCGACTTCCAATCTTAGGATCAACCTCATATGATCAGAACATTCCGTTATGTAAGGAATCTCATGGCTGGTCTTTAGGGATGTATATGAATTTATTGAGGCTAGTATGACCTCTTGTTCTCCTGCATAACTGAGACGGGGGACACTGATGCCAAAGGAGGCAGGCTTATCCTTGGAAATTTTAGGCAATGACAGTTTACGGTATTAATATAGAATTATTCTTATTAACGAACTTTCCTCGAAAATTGAGAATCAAAAAAGCATTTGATAACTGTCCTCTAAGCATACCAAAAGTACATTGGGCATGAGTACATGCCTTCGTCAGGTGTGGATACGAACATTATCTGCAGCTTGTTCAAAGGTTTCAGGTTCATATACAAATGATACTTTCGCATTGACACTCAAAGCTTTCTCTTTGTACTACTTCACATCCACAATACTAAACGTAATGTTAGAATAATATCAGCATCTATTGTTCAAGTTTAGTTGGAGGTAATCTTGTTGGGAATAAGCCTTGCTTTTGCTAGGTGTGTTCATTACTTATCAAGTCCTTCTACGTTAATAAAACCATAAGGATACTCTTCAGAGCCATTCCATTCTTGTCAGATAATGTAAGTTTCTATTAACATTTAACATTTGGAGTGTTGTGCAAACATACTGATATAGTACTATTGAATCTTTCAGACATTGTTAGTAAGGAGATAGTGTCTGTTATTAAAATGTAATAAGAGGATACAGTTTCACTGGTATTGATCAGTTGTAGGAAATCGGAAATAATATCCACTATTATACACTAAATTATTCCGGGAACAAAAGAAATATGATATAGGCAGCATTGCTGGCGGTGGCCACGTCAGCGAATATGCACATCTACAGGTGCAGCCAACAGGATATAGGTTGCACTGCAGGTGGTGGTCACATCAACGAGTATGCACATCTGCAGGTGAAAACAACAGGATAGAGATAACACTTCTGTGTATACATCAAGTAGCACGAAAAGCAAAGACAGGATATTAAGTACCATAATACTTATATAACATGAAATCATCTGGTAGACCAAAGCTCCAAGATCCACCCTTTACAAAGAATAAAAACGAGTCAAATCCTCCCTCAAACAACACCTAGAATTTTTTGGACTATCTGAAAGTGCGTATAATATTCATATTCTATAGACTTTGGTGTCATTTAAGTTATTGGATTAGTCTGATTACAATGTCTGAACGCCAAAATGGAGTCGTCAAATGGTTCAATGATGAGAAAGGATTCGGTTTCATAACCCCAGAATCCGGCGCAGACCTGTACGTTCATTTTAAGGCAATTGAAAGCGCTGGATTCAGGTACCTCAAAGAGGGCCAGAGCGTCTCTTTTGAGGTAGGGAAGGGTCAGAAAGGATTGCAGGCAGAAAAAGTTCGAGTTGAAGAATAATGATATTGCAAGCTTGTGCACAATATGGGAAGAGTAACGAGATGTTGAGAATAGTTTCTAACTTGTCACATACAACAATGCATGTTAACTATTTAATAAAACTATTATCAAGAGTAATAACTATTCTTAAAGTCGAATGTATGAACATGGGCCATCCTCATCATGTAGCAATTAGCCTACATAGCCTGCTCTCGAGAAGAAGGATGCGAGAAGAAGGATGCTGAGGCATTACGCATATTCGCCATAGACAGCACGAAGTCCGAGCTTCGAATCTCTATGGGACTCGATTCACAGGAAGTGTCAGAGTTGTCAGTAGAGGGAGGGTGTGTGAGGTGTGATTTGAGGGGAGTCTTCGTTATCCTCATGCCCCTGGAAAATTCCTGGACAGGATTTGTGACATGCGTCTCTCTTTGTCTCTACCTGGTACGTTTGTACAATTAAGCAATAGTCGACGATTGAAGCCCAGCAGATTCTCCTCACTCATCTGTGTGGCCAATGCACAGAGTCAGATCGTGCAGCTACCAGACCGCCGGCTCCTCCTGGCGCAGGCGGTCGATCGACGCGAGGCGATCCTACCTACTAGCCACGACAGGTGAAGCAAAGACGAAGGACGTGTAATGCGATCGGAACAATGACTTCTTCTAGTCACTATAATATTAGAGGACTCTGAGACTTAATGGGCAAAGAAAGCTCCAATAACAGGCACGATTTCGTCCCTTGAAATATTCGGAGAATGGTTAACTTTCTCAAAACCCTGTGCTTCAGTCTGAGACCGGTTCCGTTGATCATGTCTTATACTAGAATTCAGCTGAATCGGAATTTCCCGCCTCGAAGTATTGCTCTGTGGCCCCTTGAGGAATGTGTTGTCATGTTATTCGTTGTCTTTGGCAGATGCATTTGGGCGAGACAACCTGGCGGAGTTCGGCGCAAAAAAAAAAAATAACAAATAACAAATCGTGTGAATTTTTAACCTTACATCCAGTGTACAGTTATAGCTTAGCTGAAATTAAAATCGAGCTCCTGGTTGTGTCATAGAGATTTTTTACAAGGAATAACACTGAGCGCTTCTAACAGATCAAGCATAGGCTCTTGGAGAGAACCACTATATTGTTGTGTACTAGCTAAAACCATGGTTGGTAGGCTAGGTGAGTACATGCCTCCTCTATAGGCCGCTCTGATTTGTCCAATTATATCGCTGATTATCTTAACAGCATGTTAAGGAACTCTTGGGTCTTATTGGAGAAGTTCGTAATGCAGCCATTTCTTTTCTTCTGCACGATTTGAATCAATCCGAGACATCCTGATCATGGCGGTGAACAACAACGAGTCTCCTCTATTGAAGACGAAGTTAGGTTCAGCACGTTGAATATTCTGACTATGGTTTATTACAGCTCAAAACTCAAGAATCTGAGGATAAAATGTGAGTCGTTCTTGCAATTTACTTGCACGCTCGTAAGGTCTCCGCTGGAACTACTGTCACACCGTGCACTGGTTCTGCAGCTTGACATGTGCCAATATGTCCTGTGAAGTAGATAAACAAGGATTAAGGAACTCAGTGTTCCTTGAACAACGCATATCTCGATTTGGCACTCTGCGGGCCTGCAATTGAATTCGGTTGAAGTTGTCATCTACACAGACTACGTCTCCAGTTACCAGTGGCATTGGGCGGTTGTGGACTGCGCACCTGCTAGCCCAAGGATAAGAGCTGCCAGAACTCCAGTACGGTCCTTACCGGCTATCATAAGGAATCTATCATTCATCGCTATTTAAACGGTTGTATACTGAAATACGTACCTGTACAATGGAACAAAACACCCTCGGACTCATCTCCACCTAGATGAAGTAATATGCCCCTGTATGCACCCTTGTACTCGTCCAAGGTATGCATATACAACTCGACAAAACTCTTTTCACCACCATCCTCGATAAAGTTCTCTGGCCGCACGAAACGCACCATTTTCTTCTTCAATTCGTCAGCGTCGGAGCCGTTGGGGATCCAAACTATATTTGCCACTGGAACATCAAGACTCGGTCGTTTCTCTCGCTCCTCCCGACTCCTCAGGTCGAAGATCGTCTTAATTCCATATTTCTCCACCAAAATCTGCTTCCCTTCAGGTGTGATATGGCCTAATTAGCCTGAGCGATAGACTAGACCCGCCTTGGGACTTAGGAGTCGTGAGAAGACACGAATGTTGAAGGCGCTAGGGACAAAGATGAAAGGAGGCTGTGAAAGTGCCTGCTGTAGGACGGCCGGGGGCAGTGTAGTCGGGTGCGGGGATTTTTGTGAGACTTAATAAGTCAACCTCATTTTTCTTTGGTACTATCATATCTAACTTAGCTACTTGCGTTGATACTAGTATGCTACCGTATTTTCAATCTGCAAATCTCCCTGGCGGCGTCATATTTTATAACTACATAGACCTCTGTATATCTAACCACCCGAGCTTATTTTTAATACAGTACTGTAGGTAGGCTAAGAGATTTTAGGCTGCCAATATCGAATGGATGCTTCGAACAAAGGGGAAGATTCTATAATTAGAATATGACTGAAAGCGAAGAGAATACGAAATTGAAATGTTCGGAACATCACGATTTCTATTTTTGGTTCTTTAATATCACCTTATCTCATCATATATATCCGCTCGCACCATTTTCCATTGATAATACGAGTGTGTAAAAGAAGATAAAGATTAAATAGTGGAATCTACAGCCATCTCATTCTAGACGATTGATATCGTAGCTTCAGGAAGTTTTCCTGAAGATCCTTCCAAGGTCAGACCTTCTATCCAGGTGGCACCAACGATCTTGTAACAATCTTGATGATTTCCAGCACGTCTCAAAATCATAGGAAAATCGCATCCATGAAAGACGAAAATGCTATCACCAACCTGTGGCACGACACGGCATAATCCAAAGGTCTGAGACCAAGGCAAATGGGGGAGCTCATCAGGAAAACTTCGCTGGGCTTCTTTGAGAAGTCTGGACCTGAACCGCCTAGGAGATATGTTTGAATATCGAACACTACCCAGTATATCCTACGACCGTAGCACTCCTAGGAGCAACGTCTAATTTTAGCAACCTTTCATTAAAAGTACACTCAACTAGTGCTTTGAATGACTTCTTTTTAACTTCAGTAAAGCAATTTCGAGTAAGCTTTCTGCAACAATGGATTTTAATTGTACTAATATTTCCCTTATTTGGTGGATGCATACTATGCTCAATGGTAAATATACAAGTGCCACAGCCATGCTCGTATTACATGGTATCTAAAGTGGCAGAAGAAGGTAGTCCCGAGTCTAGATCTTTTTACCAGTTTCTAAGCAGGAAGCTGAATGCAGTACGGACACGTGCAGCCATTACGCAGAAGAAAGAAATAGTGGTAAGCTAGGAGCGGAAAATTGAGAGCTTCGATACTACCGCAGGTAATTCCTCAGACACTGCTCTAACACGTGAATGGTCTTTCCACGAAAAATTGACTAGATAATGCTTCAAGGAGAAAATCTAGAAGGATGTGCAATCCAACAATTCCAGAAGAAGACAAGTTTACAGACATTTACTAATAAGTAAGATTATGAAAATCATGATGGACAATACCACAATCATTTAATTGGTGGACGACATGGGCGGTTCCGATGGAAACCCGTTTCACCCACAAGAGTGGTTCATCCTGAATCCCAACCAGCAGATCTTGTGTCTAAACTATGCCTGTGGTACACACAGAGGCGAAATGGGTGTCGCGTGGTTCATTAATGAAAACTTTTTATCGGGGACCATTTCTAGGCACTTGTGGCTTTGCACCAATGCCGAGGTGTACTCCAGAGGTAACGTTCCCTAATTGGTATAACAGAGCAGCAAAAGCTAATTCTGGCCTATTTCTACTGTACGTCCACGCTGAAGTTCATAAGATGCACAGTCTCGAAACATTTTACGGGGAAAAAAGCTAAGGAANTTTTTTTTTTAAAACCCGGTGGACTAGACTACAAGTGGTGCAGTTCCAACACTTTGTCTGTCGGTGCTTTCCCCTTCGCGCCTACGTTCACCTTTAATACTTTTTGAACTAGACGGGTCCCTGGGTCTGACTTGATATATTTAAGGGTCATTTCACTATCACGGTGACATCAATCGGTAGCTTGCCAACCGTGTTTAATTGCTTGGAAAATAGGTATACAACAAGCAGGCTGACTATCTTGGAACTGAACTCTGACTACCCATGCCCTTTCTCTTCCGGACCACCGCTCTCAGCCCTTCCCCTCTAACCTGACAGGTCCCCTAACATGATTGATGGATACATCCGATCAACACCGCGCCCCATGATGTTGTGTGCTTCAAGCTCGTCTAGGGAGTTGGGAAAACCAAAGTGAGACCGCAGGCAGCTTGACATTGGGTATATGCCGCAGAGCATAACGGGACAAACGGCCCCGAGATCTCCACGCAGACTAACAGGCTAAGACCGCAGGCTACCTGACAGGAGATGACTGCAAGGGGCCCAGCCGCGGCGCTGGAAGCCAGCAGCAGAAGGGTATGGCGCATTGTCTGCATTTCCCAACGGAGGCGTGACTGTGTGTTGGAGGACAGAGCCGCGCGCGCCTGGTGAAGGCCCGCAGTGGGAGGAATTTTGCAGCGTCTGAAGAAGTATTGGAGCGCAGACAAGAGATGGGGCCAGGGGAGGTGGTAGAATAAGGATGAGAAAGAGGCTTGGAGGAAAGAAGATGGAGGAGGGAGGGAGGAGCAAGGGCAGATAAATAAGATAATTGCCATCTTGAGCGTCACTAGGCATCTGACCCGACTCACTTAGTGAGTCGGTCGAATAGTTCACAGTTTATAAGCATCTCATAAACAACCCTCGGTCGAGTACTATCTCTCTGTTATTCATTTTGTCGGTTCCAGGTTGCTCAAAGCCACGACCGAAGTCTATGCTTCCGACTCAGCCAATTTCCTCCGCATCACCGCCTGCGCCTTCTCCAACTCAGCACCTAAATCGCAGTTCCAAATCTCTCTAATCGGGACATCAATAATCGCCTTCAACTTTTCCAGATCGGCTCCCACATCCGGTCTCTGCAGGTCCAGTAGCTCTCCCTGCCGTCGGCCATTAATCTGGACAAACCTGGCCCGCGGCATACGCACGCTTTCATACCCGGCGAATGCAGCGAGGAGGTCGGATTGGGAGCGGCAGGCGCTGAGGAGGTGGGAGAGAATGTGTGCGTCTTCCAGCGCTTGGCCGGCACCGGCCCCTTGATGGGGCGCGCAGGCGTGTGCGCTGTCGCCCAGGAGAAGGAGATAGAAGTGCTGGGAGGAGAAGGTTGGGATGTCGGGGGAGAGGTCGAAGATACCCCAGTGATCGGTGTTCTCCATCAGCTATATTCCAATATTCCAAATCAGCATTCGTCAACATAAACATAAACATAAACCACTGGTTGACTCGTTTGGCATACCGAAAATATCTTCTGACATTCCTCTCCAAAGCCCTCGAAATCCGTAGCCATATCTTCCCGTTTCATGGGCTTGACCCATTCTCCTTCCCAAGTACCACTCTTGGTCGTGCTGAACGCAACCACGTTCATTACCCGGCCCTCCGCTACTGGGAAAACGAGGACATGGCCGCCTACGCCTAGGAACATGAAGCGGTTCTGGGCTTTCTCTGCTCCGATGGCGGCAATGGCTTTGTCCACGTGTATCAAACCGCGATACGCGTGCTTCCCCGTGAATACCGGTTGCGATAGAGGATTATCCTTTCCTAGCACGAAGTCCCGACACACGGATCGAATCCCATCGCATCCGATCACCGCGTCGGCTTCAGCAGTGCTCCCACCGGCAAACTTCATGATCGTTTTCCCTCTACCCTCATCCCGCGAGATGTCCGTCAAGCGCTTGCCAAACTCGACGATACTATCAGGCACGAGCTTGACGAGCTCGTCGACGAAATGTGCGCGGTGAGCGGTGCTCTGTCGCTCAGACTCAGTAACCCTGGGAGCGATGATGTGGCTCCCCGTGGGCAGGCCATGAAGCTCATGTGCGAGTATAAAATCAAAATACGTATCCTTCTTTGATTCCCAGCCAGCGCTGGTCGAGACTTTAGCGTAGGCTTCACCGATGGCAGGATGGGTGAGGGTCATGGCACGAATAGAATTGGCACCAAAGAAAACGCCGGCTGGGACATTTCAGCTACGACTCTTCTTGACGAACGGGAGGAGTAGAGACAAATGCATGGTCATGGTCACTCACCACCAATCTCGGAGAACTTAGAGGCAGCCTCGTAGATCTTGACCCGGATATGGCCATACTGTAGCAGACCAATTGCCAGGGCAAGCCCACCGATTCCTCCTCCAACAATAGCTATATCGATGGGCTCCTGTTCCTGTATCGAGTCCATTTTCCTCGCTTGGCCGTCGTCTGACAACAGCAACGCTACAAGGCGAGAGCAGAGCCCTCCGGTATGATGCGAATGATACAAACCCGAGACTCAAAGTATGGAGGTAGTCGCGTTTCCAAAGTGTAAGAAAAGCAACAACGGGCTACGCCAGGACAGCGCTCCCAACAAGCCGAGGAGTCTGGCAACTCCATTCCTAGCAGCCAGGAATAATTGAGGTCTCTCGACTTGTTCATGCTGGGCATCCACGCCATCCTGCCGGGGAACTGTCGACCTCGTCCCGACCTGGGGAGGTGTTCACTGCAGTGAAACCCACACCATATCACTGGGGTTCGTTCTAGGCGAGCGACTCGAAGCGAATAATTACCCGACGAGGTTATCGAGCTAGCTGGGTCTCGAGTTTATGATACGCACGTATTCTGCGGTGGCTAGGGGTTCAATCCTATCACTACGGCGAACAATCTTGTATATGGCATGGCTGTTAGTCACCAACATTACGCCGCCCACACGTCTTACCAAGTCCCGAAGCATAATGTTTTGTCAGTTTGCATCGTACCGTAATTTAACAACGAGCCAAGATAAAATAGCTATAACCTAGGAGAATTAGATACAAGTGGCCAAGAGATGAATTACCGCAGTACAGTATCCTCCCTGGCATGAGTTTCAATAGTCCTTGCAGCGGCAATATGTACCATCCGACTGTTTTTTCCAGTAGCCATCGCAAGTAAACGCTGTACCATCGGCATTTTCATGCCAGGGAGGGTTCTGTATCCCTTCTGCCGGATATGAGGCGGCCGAAGGACCAAGTCTACTTTTATCGTAGGCCGCGCCCCTCGCAGAGATATTATTGGAGCCCAATCATAGATAGCTTGGCAGGTAGATGAAAGTCGGAACGACTCCGTCCTTGAGATAAGTTATGGCATCGATATTAGTTGCGATTGGCCGGAGAAGTGACCAACAAACGGCCATAAGGACAGCGGTACATGGATAAAATACTTCACACCCCTAGCAAGTACGGAGTACCGAACCCTGGATTTGAGCAACACACAGTGCAACGGTGCAACAGTGCAGCAATATCAGACCCAAATGGCAACAGCATCAGCACTAACGACATTTAGGGAGCGCCCGCCGAGATAACCCCCGTCCCCCCGGTCCGGGATGGTCCGGAAAAGCCCGTGCCAGAACCCAGGGCCCTTAGTGCTGATGTTAGTATTACGATACCCGTATACTAGCACTGGAACTGGCGATACGGTAGTATTAAGGCACCGTCCGTGTACCAGGTCACCTCCTTCCCCGTCTGGGGGCGCACGAGCTTTTCCAAGATCATGGCTCTCCCGTAGTCGGGTGCCTCTATTGACCAAGGGGAGCCCTCTGCATAACATGAAAGGGGGTTGCGACATATCACGACTCTCTGCTATCTACTCTTCTGCCCGCAGCCTTTAGGAATTGTACGTTGACTCTACCTACTCGTCATTCATCCCAGTAATTATCGAACTTTAACTTAAGTCTCTTAAGTCTTTTCAGTCTTTGATACTGAAAAAGTTAAATATTTAGAAATTGATTTCCTGGGACTTGTACTTTTAAAGAGAAGTCGGTTTTAATATAGCCGAACCTTAGTAAACAGCATTAGTTAGCATCAAGAACAGTAATGACAAGAAGCTTGGTATAAGGATGATAGAAGACTACCAGGTATATTTCTAGTTAGGACTTTGCTTGCAGCTTGTATTATCGATAGTGTGCCTTACGGTTATTGTAATATTTACGAAGTTTCCATTATTCATAACTAGCAAGGTATTAGAATATGGCCTCACTTAAATGCACACAGCGTTTACCTAAATGCACACAAATTTGCCGACATCGGGCCCACCTTCTGCTCGCTAAACATTTACCTATACAATTTCTTAGCAATTTAGATACAAACTTAGGTTTCGGAACTAGAAAGTAAGACCCACAAAGTGGCTTAGGGCACACAATATTGTATGGCAAACATGGAGGGAAACTCTGTATTTAGATCAATTTTCAATACTTATTATTTCAATTATGGCATCTCCCTGTGGCCCAGCGCCACTAGAAGATTTATACCCAGATTTGCCATCTTTATATACGTCAATTCAGGCCTTTGCGCGTGCCAATGGATATGCCTTTACAACTCGCACTTCTAGTGCTAGTAAAGTGCTATACACATGTGATCGAGCAGGAGCTTATCGCTCTACAAATACTGAAGCACATGCTTCAAGACAGCGTCAGGGTAGCTCAAAACAATGCAATTGTCGTATGAGAGTGATAGCAAAGCTAGAAGGTGCTGAGTGGAGGCTTAAAATCATAGAGCCTACCCATAACCATGGAGCTAGCTCAGCTATAGCTCACCCAGCACACAGAGTAGCTACCCTGAGCGATGAATTACGTGCTGAAATTGTATCCAATGCTCGTATTGGTATTAGAAACAGTCAAATTTTGAGTACTTTTGCCATACAACACCCAGAAATCCTTCTTACTTCAAGTGATATTACCAATATTACACAAGCTGCCAGATTGAAAGATTTAGGGGGCAGGACACCAATTCAATGGCTATTGTATGTTTTACTCAATTCCTTCAACTTTTATATGCTAATAAATTAGGTRGAAGCTAGAGCAAAGGGGTTCTTCAGAGGCATATACTACCAATTCTACCAACAACCTTATTCAGCTGTTTTATATGGACCCTGCTGCGATAGCTATATATCAACAACACCCTGATATTCTACTTATGGATTGCACTTATAAGACTAATCGATTTCGCATGCCACTTCTTAATATTTGTACTATAACAGGTGGAAATAAGGTCGTACAACTTGGGCTAGCATTCCTTTCAGATGAGACTGAGAAATCTTATAATTGGGCTCTACAGAGGTTTAAGGATGCAATGGAAAAATACAAGATTGTAGAGCCACTTTCTATAGTAACTRATAGAGAATTRGCTCTCATGAAAAGTATAGATTCATTATTCCCTGAATCCAATCATCTCCTTTGCCGGTGGCATGTCAATATGAATATATTGGCTAAAACCAAAAGGTTTTTCCCACCTCCAATTAAAGAGAATGGTATTTGCAAAAGACACCCTACTTTTCAAGAATTCCTGAAAGCATGGGGAGTATTACTAGACTTYAAGACCAAAGAAGCTTACACATCGAATCTCACTYATTTTCGCACTTTCCCCRATGGAGYGGTCAAATATTCAGAGTYTACATGGTTGATTCYATGGAAGGAAAAGCTAGTACGGTATTAGGTTGATCAGAACTATCATTTTGGAGTAGTGGTAACTTCTCCAATTGAAGGTTGCYATAGTACTCTAAAATCATACTTACAACGTGGTAACGGAGACCTYAATAATGTATTTGATAAGCTACTTTTGTATTRGGTTGCTCAGCAAAAAGGCATATCTACAGTTATAGCTCAAGAGCAACTTCGAATCAAACATCATATCAACATACYACNTTTTTGCTAYTGTTATTGGCCAAGTTTATGAYTACGCCTTACAGAAGATTCTGGTTGAACAAGCYAAAATCCTAAAGACTGGAATTACAATTTCTCTTGAAGGATGTGATTGTACAATTCAAAGATCTATGGGTCTTCCTTGTTACCATGTAATATGGCAACGTCAACAAGCTGGTGGTACAATTCTATTAGAAGATATACATACTCACTGGTACTACAACAGAGAGACTACAAGTACTTCTGCTAATATTCAAGAGCCTGTATTGAATCCAAAGGTTGTACAAGGTAAAGGTAGGCCTAGGGGAGCTCTTGGTGGAAGCAAAACCTCTATATCTAGTACCAAACGTTTACTTTCGGCTTTTGAGCTTCTAACTAGTTCGGCTCCTCCAATTATGGAGAATTCAACTTCAAGTATACGTCCTGCTATCTTGGAAACTGTTGTTGAAACGCCTATTGTACAGATAAGTGCCCCAAACCGCCGGCAATATACTACTAGGTTTGGCCGTGTAGCTACTAGGATTGGTCTCCAGAGAATCAGTGATATTGGGGATACCTATGAACCCGGGACAGCACGGGAAAGGGGTTACCAGCTTGGAATATCGTCAATATACCATACAGATTCAATGGAGGAAACAGCTATATTAGTTAACAAGGCAATTCAGAGTGATAAGAGTGTAGAGATGGAGGTGGGGGTGGAGGAGGCAGGAGAATCGCAAAAAACACAAGATTGTATTGAAGTTTTGATGTATTGATTTAGCTTAAATATATCGCATAACTCAAATTAAAAGGATAAGTATAATTACATATATTACATTGCTAAGTCTCTTCGTGCCATACAAATTTGTATGCGAGTGCGAGGCGATATTATGCCTTAGGTATGTCCGGCATCGGACAAATTTGTGTGCATTTAGGTAAACGCTGTGTGCATTTAAGTGAGGCCTTGATATAAATAATTTCGACTAAAGTTTGAAAGGTTCCCTTTACTAATAGTGGTTCTGCAGACACGGCAATGAGCACCCTTTCGGATACAGACACAGAATCCACTTCTATAGATACCGCCAAGGGATCCACTTCGGACGCAGACACGACTATAGGATCCACTTCTGACGCAGATGCGGCTATAGGATCTATTTCAGATACCGATGCAAGGCCTATTTCTCCCGGGAAGCCATCCAAACTTGGCTTGAAAAATCCCAGAGTAATACTATGTGATGATCGCGGAGAGAAATTTTATCGAAAGGACCACCCTCCTATAGCTCCTAGTCAATGTGCAAAGACGATCTCATAGCAGGAACTTGAGGGCATTATTTCCTGTATTACATCTGCGCTCGAAAATGAGAAAAGATATTACCCTAGCGACTCAATCTATTTTAGCTTTGTTCCGCGTGACAAGCTGTCCTCCATCATGGAGCCTCAACGAGTCGCATTGATCATTGCAGGCCTAGAATGCTGTGGTGAGTTGTCTCTAGCTGAAAAGGAGGAACTCGCTACAGAGGTTTGTATTGGAGGTCACAAATGGTGTCAACAGCCATGCCTAAAGCTACTCACTGTGCTGATTGCTACCAAATTTCACAAGCACTTCCTCAATCTAATCCAAGATGGGATCACGGATAACTGCCTTCCATTCACATATAACAGAGTAACTACAAACTTGGAATGCCACATTGAAGGCCATCGCCACCCATAGATGAATAAGCATTTAGAAGAATGTGCCACACTTAAACAAACAATCTGTCACTGGTCCTATACTTTATCGGCTCCCTATTTTAAAGCAGAGCCCGGCTGTCATGCCCACTATATCTTGGGGGTTAATGATGTTCTGCCAATCGTGGAACAAACGCAGCGTGAAGAAGTTCCCGATAATAATAAAGGTGGATTCGGTCAAGTCCAGCCCGTGATATTTCATCCGAGCCATTTCGATTTCAGTGCGTACAATGTAAGAGACTTGTTATATTTTCCAGAAATGAACTCAACTAATCTAGTCCAAGACCGACGGGCGCTGTGTGAAGCAGAGTGTAAATTGCTTTGCACTGAAGATGCTGTACGAACCTGACCTGGACAGCTTTAACAAGGAGCTTGCATCTCTGCTTAGCTTTCAAGATCGACATTTAATTAGGCTGCTTGTCACTTTCGAAATCAAGCAGACAAGAAGCGGCTTGTCAAACTACTATTTTGTATTCCTCTGGGCACAAGGAAATCTCTGGAATTTCTGGGAGACGTATCAAGCTGAGTCTAATCGGATTCCTCGTTGTTTATGGATGGCCGAACAATGTTATGGGCTTGGTTTAGCATTGTCGCAAGTCCACAACAACCGGTCTCAACATCTCAAGAGACTTGAAGATATCAAGAAAGAAGATCACGGTTTATTCGGGAGACACGGGGATATCAAAGCTGACAACGTCCTTTATTTTAAAAACGAAGACCTCCTTGTCCTATGTGATTTGGGATTAGGACGGCTGCATTCTAAAATCTCCAGATCAAACCAGGACCCAAAACTTCTTGAGAAGACGGCCACTTACCGTGCTCCTAAATTTGACACTAGCCAGGGTAGAATTTCGCGTGCCTCCGATATATTTTCCCTAGGGTGTATGTTCTTAGAGTTTGTGACTTGGTACCTTCTTGGTTGGGAAGATGTTTCCAAAACATTCGTAGACTATAGAACAGAAGAGGATAGATACCACTTCTTTTCCGATACCTTCTTCCGCATAGAAGAAGATGAGCCACTAATCAAACCTAAGGTTGTTAGCTGGATAAGGAAGCTTCAAGAAAGTCCACACTGCACTCAGTACATTCTTGACTTCCTCAGGTTAATTGAGAAACACATGCTCAACCCAGATTCAAAAAAAAAGAATAAGGTCAGATATGCTAGTCAAAGAGTTAGACCTCCTCAAAGAGACCTGTCGTAGGGACTCCGAATACTGGAAGGAAGAGCGTCCTACTCTCTCAAACCCCGATGAGTCGCACAACTAATCTGGTCTCATAAATGCGGCTTTTCCTTTTTTTTAACACAATGACAGACTTTTCTGAATTAGCGATTTGAACGAGAACTTGATATTGGTTTAGTTGCTCTGGGAAAACAACAGATAGCGGAGGAATATACCCATTGTAATTATGGCGAGTTGGTTTTTTCTAGAGGGATGTGAATTCTTGCGTTTTTATTCAACGTAGTTTGNTTTTTTATTGGCTTGACAAGATATTGGTATGAACTTTCTTTGGCAACAACGATACAATAAATATGCAAATTTAATAATGATTGTAAATTCGCGTCTCCAACTCTCCAAGGTCATCCTTTTATTTGTTAGTCTTGTACGGTTTTAACTGAAAAATATCAACCATCTTACCCCGGTCATGGGTGTTGGGGTGCCGAGAATCCACCTGCCTCCTTTTTCCTTTTGCGCAAGTCAGCTGTGAAGTTATCAAGACTTTGTGAGTTAAGGAACATACCACCACCCTGTACCCTCCTAAGCCATAAATCCCATCGAGTGCTACCTTCAGTTTCATGGGATCGGTGTACCTTTTCGCAATACGTAGGCAGACCAGCCAGCAGGAAAATATTTAAGGCTGGAGGCTAGAATTTCCGTCGAGTTTGATTGTGGGGTGACTGCCGGTGAAATTATCCCCATTTTATTAGACACTATCGATAGAAAGTAAATCGCCGTCCGCTACGCGTCAAATATTTCGGTCAACATGACATAGGAGAAGGATCTTTTTGAAAAGAATACGGCCTAGCTGTTGTTGACACTAGTTTTGACAATTTTCATACTAGTGAGCGGATATAGCACATTCTGTCATCATCCGTGTACTATCATCATTCGAATTTTTCTTATCGTATGAGTGACCTATCAACGTTGTACAACTCACAGATATAATGCATCAAGTACTTATAGATAGCAAGTTAGCACGAATATGTGAGCACCACGACGTAAGCGCAAGGCAGAGTCCCACCAGAAGGAGCTACCGCATCGCTTCACAGGCCTAATCAGGCTTTGGATCGTGCAGCTTCCCTTTGTCTATCTAATGTCGGAGCAAATCAGGTCCGGATTGGAGGGGCAGACGTAAGACTTGTCTTCCCATAATCGGTCAGCTGGTTGCTGCACTTCCTCGGCTCCTGCAGGTCTTGGTGTGTAATGCGTTGGTTTCGCAACCCGAGATAGAGCAAGATGGAGACCATCTTCCTCGAAAAACTGACGGAATCTGCTCTGAGTGTAGGCTCAAATGGACTGGGAATGCAAATCTCTCGATTGGAATGATCGTAACTTCGCAAACTTTTGCTACGGTCTGAGAGAGACCACGGTTGTGACAAAGCTTGCAAGTAATGACAAGGCTAGCTCTCAAGTTCGAGATTTTCTGCCATTTGTTTGGATCTTGCTGATAACGAGACAGCTGACTGTTTCCCGGGATCTCATGACCCCAGATGATTGGGGCTGTGGTTCAAGAGGGGGAGTTCTGTTTCTTTTTAACTTTATCGATGGCTAATTAATAAAGTAGGCTTCCTTTCTCCGGCCTGGCGAAAGAAAGGGCGGGTTATGTGTCATGTAGGAAATGTCGACATCATCCTAACAGGAATTAATAATAAAACTGATCCTCGTGTAAATAGCATATGCAGCAGAGATAAACCAATATTTGAAGGAGTGCAAGCAGGAATTTCGTGCCTCCCATTCGAAAGACATACATTCGCCAAGATTGTTCAAAATTTTCATGTTCATCCAACGATAACCAGGACAATAGGAAGGGAAATAGCTTATTTCTCTATCCAGCATCATGGTAGTCACAGTATGAAGGATTCCAAGATCGGTGAGTTCTCAAACCTCTGAAACTCATAACATGAGATGGGGTTGGGTCGTGCTTATCCTCCAACAGCGTGCACAGCACGAACCTCATCATTATTACACGATGATCTTGCCATCTCCTCCACATTCCTGTTGGAACCTGGCTTAAACCTGGCCATCATATATGGATGCAGTGAGATACAGAAAGAACAAGTTATACGCCGGCTAGAGGCACTGGACCTGACTTACAACCACCCTCTATTAATTCCTGGACTACTTGCTGAGCTCGAAAGAATTCGTCTGTTTGGACTAATTGACAACCTACTAGATAATTTCACATTGCGTGCATGGGGAGGTCGCGAGCTTGACCTCGACATAAATAAGGACAAACTGACTTCCTTTCTCCAGTTATGTTTTGAGAGTCGCGAGCTTATGAACCAAATTCAAGCCGTAAAGAAGCAATTTTCCAAGATGACTTTGGAGATTACCAAATTTAAAGAGTTAATATCCCGACCAGTAAATGAACTACTAGCACTAGAATTTGAAAGGCTCAGATGTGCTGGGGAACTAATCAGCGCCCAACTGGACGAGATTTCAACCGAATTTGATGACAAGATGAATGACTGTAACATGATAATCGACAATATGTCACTCACAATGCAAACAGTAAGCTGCATCTTGTCTCACAGCTACTGGTTTCTCTCTAAAATAATTGTAGGTATGGAATCACTTCGCACGTGAAGACAACAAGGCGAACCTTAGATTAGCCCGCTCCAACACAGAGCTCTCACAAGAAATGAAGCATGATAGTTCCCAAATGCGATCAATTGCGCTACTGACCATGGTTTTCCTTCCATTATCCACTGTAGCAGTAAGACCAGCAGTTACGTTTCAAAGACTTGAGATAAGCATATAACTAACTGGGGCTAGTCCATTTTCTCCACTACGCTCTTTAATTGGAACCCATCCGATGGTCAACACGTTGTTTCGAGCTATATCTGGGTATTTCTAGTTATCTCAATTGGCCTTACGAGCGTAACTGTAGGCACTTGGTACCTAGTAACATATCGTAGTAAAATGAGAGAGCGGAAACTAGAATTCATGATGAATGATTTTTCATAGGGAGTGACACCTTGAGTGACTTAAATGAAAATCGGGTCATAAAAGCCAGGAAGGGGAGAATTATAGACTGAGAGGGCGGTTGTTCTCTCCTAAAAAAATTTAATGTAATTAAAAAATTATATTCCTAGTCTCTGTCTGAGCATCAAAAACAAACGTATTATAGCAATAGATGTTTAACATTTGTACTCTGAGAATACAATTTCTACAATCAGGATAATCAGATAATTATAATAATCGTCGGAAATTTTTATTTAATATACATAAATATATATATCTAGAATATTTTAAAGATTTAGAATTAAATATTAAAAGATGTATTTTATCATCTATAGGAATAGCTAGAAACACAAAAGTGGACTTTATATATTCAATTTAAATAATAATTTATCATTTTTATTATTTATCTTATCTTTCAGCATACGAGGATGATATATCGACGGCTGGGGAACTCCAGGCTGCATGTTTCGGTGCTGGGCTTGGGAGGGTGATTGACGTGTATTTTTGTTCTCCTTTTTTTTGTTTTAGTTTTTTCATTCCGTTCCCTTTTTTGATTCATATTCCTAAATACACGCTAGGTCCACTAGCATCAGTTTATACAGGATAAATTCTTACTTCCTTATATTCATCCTTTGATTTCATTCCCTCAAATGCCTCTCCATTTATAAATCCTTCAACATAACATATTCCCACAGTCTCCAGTGTTTCCTTATTTCATCTGCTGGCCTAACAACAAGCGGAACGTGAATCCCATTGGAGACGATGATCACATCTCCTGACTGGACCCAATAACTTATATTCTATAATTAACCTTTCCTAGAAAGAAACACGTGATTGGAGTAGGAATGTATTGATGTCAGAGGTTATGGCGCAGGGATTAGGCTACTGCACATATAAAGTGTATAGTACAGAGACTCTATTCGTTGCTCAATTCTATGATATACAGTACAAAGGGGTAAACCGGTAAAACTCTGCACTTTACCGACCGTAAGCTTCTTACAGCTATGATTGGCCAACGCCAATTACATAAGCAATATCTTTGACACTCTCCTATGCGTTGTAATTGCTGTCTCTCCTGTACAGCGCAATATGGCTGTATAGGTGCAATTTACAGTTAATCTTGGGCCTCATTAACTCCCACAACGAGTGTACGGCTTGTAACGTCTACATCTCCAGTGGAGTTCGATCGTTCCACAGATCTACAGGTTCTACCTCTCCCCTAGTGGAGGAGTTTGATCACTGTATTGTGTTGTGGTACAAGAGTGCCTCTGGCATCTTTAAATAGCTAGCTCCAACTCTCTACAGTGCTTTCCTAGCTTAAATTTGATGGAATTCACCAATTCCTAATGTACGAAGATGCTTTTGGAATCGTTCTGTAAGTAGTTGCTTGGTGAGTATGTCCGCCGGTTGGTCAACTCCAGGAATGTGCTCTACTAGGAGTCTACTGGCCTCCACCATATCGGATCAAATATAGTTGAACTGTATATCGATATGCTTGGCTTTCTTGTGAAACTTATTGTCGTGAATGAGTTCTACAGCTCTTATATTGTCGGTATAAAGTGTTGGAGGGTGAGGAAATTCTTCCTTCAAATCCGTATTCAATTTCTCCAACTATGCTGCTTCCTTTGAAACCTCGCTTGCTGATATAAACTTAACTTCCATAGAGCTTAACATGGTCGATCTTTGCCATTAAGTTACTTATAATATAACTCCCCTAGCTCTAGTAACAGCTTATCCATTAAATGACTTCTTATTACCTTCAGTTCCCCATATAATATCACTGTACAAAGTGTAAGGGTTTCTGGTCTGTAAAGACATCTGGTGGTGTTTTGAATTACTTTGCAGGTTGGATGAATAAGTTATATTATAGTTAATCATTCCCTTCAGATATCATAGTACTTGTTTAGCATATTAGAGGTGTAGAATACACAAGTCTGACATATGCCTAGCTAGTTGGCTGACTGTGTAATTGATGTCTAGACATGTACAGTTAGACAAGTAAATGAGTGAACCTATAAGCTGTTGATACAATGTTACTTTAAGGGGTTTTAACAGTTGATATCAGTTGTCCTTAGCCATAATCTCTAGGTCCAATTCGTTGATTCGAGATAAGATTGTTCTTAAGGGTATAAGTAGTTTGATTAGGTTACAATTCGACATCTTAAATCACTTTAAAAGGTTAATAATATAAAGTGTTTAGTAGAGGTGTAAAGACTTAGCTTTACAGTCATGTTTAATCTAAAATCTGATGAATAACTTTACCTCCTTCAAGTCTTTGCACTTCTACTACTTGAATATCTAAGATTTAGCCTGTAATACCTTGTCAAGGTCTCCTACAATTAACATATCATTAACAAATAACAGAATATATACTCCATCTTTCATGTAGAGATTAAGGTCTACAACTGATGGTTTGAAGTTAATACTCTCAAAATACATGTTCATATCCTTAAACCATGTTCTCAGAGCTTGTTTCAGTCTGTAAAGCAACTTGTGAAGTTGTAAACAATATTCTGACGGGTTTACAGATGGATCTAGCCATTCGAAGTACTCTGGGATCTCCATATATATCTCCTCTAGTAAGTGAGGGTTCAGGAAAGCTGTGTCAACATCTACTTGATATATTTTGAGGCCTTTGGCCATTGTTACAGCTAAAGCAGTTCTTATAGACATATACTTTACTATTAACATAAAGGTTTCTGTATAGTCTACTCTGTAAACTTGTTCAAATCCTTTAATCACTAGACATGCCTTATGATGTGATAACTCTCCTTTATCGTTGAACTTGTCCTTACACACCCATTTGCAACTTATAACCTTATAATTCTGGGGTCTTTTTACAATAGAAAATGTATGTGTGTACTTTAATGACTGTAGTTCTGAGAGAATTGCTTCCTTCTATCCGTTAAGGTCCCTTTTCAATACTTCTTAGGCTGTAAAGACCTTAAATAGCATAGAGTAACTCTTTTGGAGCTTTATAACCATCATAATTATACCATCCGAAAAGATAGTTCTCTTAAGGTGTTTCCCTAACTTAGTAGACTTGAATATCTCTAGATTAAGGGTATCTTTATGTTTATAACATCTTTTACCTATTACAAGAGCCTTTAACTTTACCAGAGCATTTGGTCCATTGACTTGAGGTTTTACAACTTAACATATACTGGTTAGCTCTCCTGCCCTAACCTCAAGCTTTACAGCTTGTTTAACACCAATTCTAGCTATGCTATCACTCGACCTCTTTAGGAAGCTTTCTATCAGAGTGCATAGTACTTTTGACTGTTTAACAACAGTTGTAAAGTATCCTTCTTGTTCAACAACAAGTTGATCTTCAACTTCTAGAAGAGTTATAAATGAAGGATTTACAAGTTTCTTCATAAAGTGATTTCTAACGGTCAAGTCTCTATATCTTATTGGTTTGTTAATAACACTTGTAACTTTAGGGAATATATACTCATAGACATTGATATTAGTAGTATAATGTTCTTTGTAGGTTTACAAGTCTATAAGTATAGTTATAGATATAGAATCTTAACCTATATATATGAATTTACCTTGTATTCTTGGTGCTTGTATGTCTGGTTATAGTTCTTTCAGTCTAAAGTTATAAGTAGTACAACTGAATACTCATAATTATGATAAGTTTAGTTTATAGTTAAGGTATGCTTTGTAAGAGGTTATAACTTGAGAATGTGATCTATAAGGTAATGTTGTAGTCAGAATTCGATTTTTGAGCTATATAGCATGTTATGTTGTATAATACTAGAATCTATATGATAATTTAGCTTGGTATAACATAAATCTAGCAAATTTATTAATAGTTTGCATCATACATTTGATAACTTTGTTTAAAGAGTATTTGTAAGGTAATAATAGTTTAAGTTGGATCCTTAAACTTAATAGAAACTATTTGAACACTTCTTTGAACTTACTCCTTCTGTTATCAACTTATATATATACTACTTTAATATTACATTCTCGTTCAATTTGTAAAAGTAATTCCTTAAAAGCTTGATGAACTTTAACTAATTCTTTAGTTTATAAGAATCTTATCCAAGTATAATAAATAACATTATCCATAACTAAAAGGAAATATTTATATCCTTTAATACTTTGTAACTTGATTCTTAAGATATCACAATGTAAACACTGTCTTTTGATATTAGTTTGATTATTTGTACTCTTGTAAAAGGATTCCTTTATTCTTCCAGTTAAGCAAGCTTTACAAGCAGTCTTTCCTAACAATTGTTTGTTCACTTTAAGTTTGTGGAAGTTTATACTTATAACATACTCTAACATAGTATTTACATTATAGTAGTTGGTATAACTTAGACGTTTATATTACAACTTACAATTTAGGTTTAAGGGAATGACTTCAGAGTCTTCTGTAAGTGTAATAGTTGTATATACTAATTCAAGTACTTGATTTATACAGTATAAACTATTCGTAGATACTCCTTCAAAGATAATATAGTTGTCTTTGGTTATTATAACTTTCTTATGCTTGAGGGTGATCTTAACATCGATATCATTGAGCATACTGGTGGATAATAGCTTACAGTTAAGTTTAAGCATATATTACACTTAGTTTATATGAATTATACCTTTTATTATTTTAATCTAAACTTCTCTATGTCCTAAAGCCTTAACAGTTGTTCTATTAGCGATTGTAATTGTCTTAAGAGTAATTTAATGTTTTATAAGCTTGATAAAGTCCTTAATAAAGCTAGTAAAGTACTTGATAGTACTAAAGTTTACAATCTATGGGGTAGATGAGTTTGTAGTCATAGCAAACTGGATTCTCTTAGATTCAGCAATTGTAATATAAAGGTAACAATTGTTATTGTTATTGTCTGGGAGGAGTAAATATATAACTGTATTTACATGTTCTTCCTTTGTTCTATCCTCTTAATTACCTCTTGCTTTAGCTTGTACTTTCTGAAATTGTTTACAGTCTTTCATAAAGTAACCTTTCTTAAGGCAGAACTGGCATTGATCTGAATTTACCTTTTCTTAGCCTTTAGATCTTGAATCAGAATTCTTCTTACCTTTCTGACCTCTTCTATTGCTTCTTGATCTATCTCCTTGTCTATTACCTCTTCCTCTCCGTTGTCTTGATTCTCTAGACTGTACAACGTTAGTGGATGCTTGTGTAGTATCTGTAAAGGTGTAAGTAGACTTATAATGTTTGTAGTTAGTATCAAGGAAGGTAATAAGCTTCTTTAGCTCAAAGTTCTGAAGGTAGATATGTTAACAGGTAGTTTCCTAGAATAAGTCTGCAAGAAGAGAGTCAAGAAGCTATAATTGTATTTCTGCGTTTGTAATACCTTTGTTTAATCAGCTTTTATATGTCTTAAGTCACTTGATGAATTGCTAGATGGTTTCGATCTGCATATTCCACTTTTCCTTTATGAATTGGTTCTTTATTAACAATTAGTAAGTAATGTTTGTAAAATAATTATATTTAGCTAACAAGTCCTAAACTTCCTTTAACTTCTTCTCTCTAAGTTTGGTGGTGATATCACTCTGTATTCCAGGGGTAACAGAGTTGGCTATTATCTGGATGGCTTTGTTAGCCCTTAAGTCCTATTTACAGCCTTCAGCGATTCCATTAAGCCTTTGATCGGTTCTTAGGACTATATCTATGGTATCTGCAACTGTAAGAGCCATTTCGTAAGTGCGCTTGAACTCTGTGTAGTTCTGGCCATTGAGAATTGCGATATCTCCGTATTTGCTGTGGTAGTAGCCATTAGGAGGACCTCGACCTCCGGCCGTAGTTGAATCGGAGCTTGAAGATGCGGTCTCCATAACGAGCTTCCGGGCTCATAACCTGTCAGAGGTTATAGCGCAGGGATTAGGCTACTGCACATATAAAGTGTATGGTACAGAGACTCTATTCGTTGCTCAATTCTATGATATACAGTACAAAGGGGTAAACCGGTAAAACTCTGCACTTTACCGACCGTAAGCTTCCTACAGCTATGATTGGCCAACGCCAATTACATAAGCAATATCTTTGACAATTGAGGCTCTTCTCATGAATTGCTAGTACTCTATAAAGAGTTTGATTTCAATGCTCTCAATTGCAAGTCGAGNTTTTTTTTATCGGCATCCTATTCTTCTGTATTACTTTATATGTGATAAAAAGGTTTGACGTGGTCATTATACATATTCCAACTTATTTCACCTATATTATTGCTGGTTGATGCTCTTCCCATGTCTTGTACTAGTTCCTCATACTTTGACTCTGTTTTGAGTTGCATCAATAATTACGTTGTCTTGACAACGAATGTGAATAGGGCATTAATATCGAAGCTTCAAAAACTGTGAAAAGAAAAAGAGTCAAAACCTTGATGTGATCTAGAATGATATATCTCAGAACAAGTGTACCCCAATCTTCAAAACATCCGTAACCTCTCATTTAAGTGCTAAGATAGTTAACCTTATTACGAATTTCATTTCTTGATTGAGTACGATTCCGAGAACTTCCTTCTATAATGTTCCTCTACCGTAATACATTCTCCTCCGCTTCCATCTAAGGATGCTAGCTTCGTCGCTAGATTGCCAATATAGAAGAATGGCACGCTATATCTATCTGATGTACCACGATTGAGAACACGATGGAGAGCGCTTCGATAACGCCCGCCTGTCCACTTATGCATCAGATCGCCGATGTTGACGATATATCTATCCGCCACAGCTGGAACGGGTATCCAAGAGTTTGTTGGTGGATATAATACTTCAAGACCTTTCGTATCTGGTTGTTGAAGTAAAATAGTCAAGCACCCAAAGTCCGTGTGCGCCCCAGCTACAGATTGACCGTTAGAATGAAGCTCCATCCACACATGAGTTAGTTCTACAACTTACCTCCAAGTTGTCTCTCATCATTAGTCAGCTGTGGGGGATAATGCAGCAAACGAATGTTGGCTACCGGAGTCTGCATGAATTCATCAAAGATGTCTGTTTCATATGGTAAACCCACTGCAAGAATATTCAAAAGCTGATGAGCTATTTCAATCATCCTCTCACGGTATTCCATAATGGGAGTTCGAAATGTTTCATTTGGCAGATTTGGCCACAGATTCGGTCCTTGGGAGAACTTGCCTGCGCAAGGGTCATCTGTAGGAACCTCACGTCCAATATAAAACCCCTATGAACTCATGAGCATTTCCCATCTTCTGATACAAAGGATCATCAGAAGGCATGAAAAAAACGTAATACCTCTTTCAAATCTGGAAGCTTGTCTAACTGTAACGTCTGTCCGCCAATAGCTTCATATCCTCTATTAGATTCCCCCATGGCCTTGCTCATCGCTACTTCTTGCTTATCAGCTAATGGCAAATCGAAGAATATCTTTGCACATCCAAGGGCTTTCTCCTGCATTTCAACAGGGATTCCGTGGCCGATAAGCTGGAAAAAGCCATATGTCACACACGCATTGCGCACAGCTGCCACAACGCCATCTTTACGAGAGTCTGTGCATGTTGGATCTAAGAAAGGGCTGATATCAATAACAGGAATGGAGTGTGGAACTGCCATCTTGACACGTCGCAATAGATTAACAGAGTGCAGTCTATAAATAGATGACAGCTTTGCAAAGACTGATCCAACAGGGCACCGTGATGATATTTTCACACTATGAGGTGAATCCGAAGATCCAAAGTATCCATCATTGGTTCGATCAGGTCCTTTGAACTTACCTGCTGGCAATCAAGCGATTACGGACGCTTACGGGTGTACGAAAGGGGTATGGTGTACGATAGAAAAGACTCGCGCCCCATGTAGAGCAGTGAGGCCAATATATTGCCACCTTTATAAACGAGCATTATTTACTTTCTCTTTTCTTCTTTATCTATATATTTATTTTAGCTTCTTCTGTAGAAATGCCACTGCTTACGTAAAAAGTTAAATTACGTAATGGTTCCTTCAAAGCATTTAATTGGCTACAACGCTTTACTTTGGAGCATTTGATTAATTTATATATAATAACAGTTAACAATCGATTTTTTTGTTTACAATTAAAGTAATTACTACTATCGCTATTTACCTGCCTAATTGACCTCTTCTTCACTGCTGTCCTCACATATACTAGTACCATCTTCAAGACCGCTGTCCTCATCGGTATCGAATTCCATTGCTTCATTGATTTTAAGCAGGAAGTCAGAGTCTAGAGTAAAGTCATGATCCGTTTCAAATTGCGTCGCAAGGAATTGGTCAAGCTGGCTTGTATTACTCGGTTCTTCTCGTTCCTTGGATCCCCTGCCATCTTGCCCACTGACCTGCGATCCTTGCTCTATAAAGATCTTGGCTGATCCAGTTGCGTGTCTGCGCTCGACCGGCCTTGGCTTGTCCTGTTTGTTGTTCTCTGATAGGACGATGCGCCTCACCTCCTCGTATGCTCTCTCAATCACTGAAAATATGTGCGTGAGGTCGTCTTCAGATGTACCCTTATCACTCGTCTTCTGGATAAAGATGAGATGAACCCCCTTAATGAGTTTATGAAGCTGCTTGCTGTTCATATTACACTCAACAATAGGCTTGATGGATCTCAGATAGGTCTGAAGATTATCAATGAATCCTTCCGGGTAACACCTTTGGTCTGGGGGCTTTCGGAGCTGAATCAGGACCTTAGCGACAAGGCAAAGTTTGACTGAATCGATACAGGCTTCGTGGTGTACATTTACTAGATCGTGGCCATGGAAAAGGCAGATGAACACAGATTGTAGTTGTCAGCTGCTGAAATAAATTATTAGCTCCAAAAGCGTTTTCGAAAGCTCTAGAAGATTGATTGAGTTCTCTTGTGGAGGAAGAATAGTTTCCAAATTGGACGGCGTAGCGCCGCCTTCTAATAAGAGATGATGAAGATTCGACCAATCGCACCTAGTTCTACTCCATTCAATAAGAATGTCAGTGGACCTCAGGACGTCACCATTTCTCAAGGTAGCTACTAACTGCTCAGGAGAGAGGACCTAGCAGATGAAAGGTGTAGATGTAACGGTCTTGATTGATGCACGCGGCTTCTGTCCGCCTCGGTCGATAAGAACGATCAGAAGTGGCTTCTGGCTGGCATCAACAATTGCCAGCTCCCAGGCAAGTCTAGAAGAAACGGCCCACTCCGTGTCGATAAAACGACACACGAGGTACTTGCTGGTTTTTCTGCGCAGTCTGCGTATTTTCCATGGCGGCCATTAACAGATCTAACTCAGTGGAAGGTGTCCTATCTGCTTCGCCTCTAGTGAAGGCGTCTTGAACGTGTGCCACTGACTTGAAGGGAATGCCAACAACAGGGGGCTTATAGCGACTGGTACTGAGGTAGGAGCTGTAGCGGAATAATCGCATGTGCTCAAGACAGAAGGATGAAGTTGGTAGGTATTTTTTTTTTGCTTGCACATCCTGCTAGCATCTCAGGTAGTTAAGAGACGCTGAATTTGATGTTCACAAAATACGCGTTGCGGGAATTGTGGAACAGGAAGTGGCATGCCCCAGGAGTTCGCGGAGTGACAAGAGTAGCACCGCATGGGAAGCGCCAAGACTTTAAAGTAGCCACCATCCTGGCCTCTACGATCCACCCGACGTCGAATAGTCAGCCGGGCAGTCCCAAACGTAATCCTTGTCAAGCAAGCATGGTAATGACCACGATAGTTGAAGCCGGCGCAGGCGATATTTTCAAGAGAATTGTCATAAAATGACAAGTGGTCTCGGCCTGAAAATTTCTGTCAATTCAGAACAAAAGTGTTGGAAGGGTGCAGGGGATTAGCCTACTTGCAATCGCCATATTCAAAGTTATGCATGTTCCGTCGAGGTAACTGGTGCCACCCTGTTGATTTGCAGAAGTCTTCATGCGCAGGCAGGTTTCCAAAAAGTTGCAAAGAAGGGGAGAATGATCGCATCATGCATGCAAAAGTCTATCATCAAAAGTTTCAAGCTCTCTATTTGTCAAATTGAAGATACCGCGTTCTGCGATCATGTGAGGAGCAAACGGATATGTCGGTTCAAGAAGTTTTCCTGTATGATATAAAATCATGTGCGTTTCTAGATTTTCGAAGCGTCCTTTACACCGTGAACATTCTGCAACACATTAGTTGTAGTCCTCTACGATCGGCCAGTCACTTACTTACCTGGATTCATATACTTTCGTAGGTGTTTGGCAACAGCGCTTCTGGATCTGCTTTCCAGACCAGGAAAAGAACAGGGTTCAACTGAAGAGGTAATTCCTTTAATCATCAAAGCTTTCTTCTCTTGATCCGAGAGAGAATGTAGAACCGCGAGCTCTGCCGGTGCCCACCTGCGTACAGTTTTCTTGTGGAGCTGTAGTGTTGGGTTGGTCTGCTTTTCAAAACCGCGCAGCACGGCTCGTCTAATGTAAATCGCATCGAAGGATCGACGCTCGAGACCGAAGATGTTGGAGGGATCATTTGTGTTGTGTCCACTGGAATTCACCTTTGTTATAATGGTCTGTTGCTCTGGTGACAACTTTTTTAGTACCTCGTCTTCTTGTGCTGTCCAATAGCGATTGCGGCCCTTGTTGGCGGCTTGAGGCTGCCTTTCCACTGGAATATGTTGAAGACGCTGGCGAATTGACCTGAATCTCCGATTTTCTAATCCAGGAAGGTTGGAAAAACTGAACCCAGTTTTGCGGTTAACCCCCTTGCGAATAATATCTTGCCGAATATTCTCGTCAAGAGCGAGTAGAGAATTCTGCTCAACTTGAGTCCATCGACCGGCAGCTCGTGGCTTCGGTAATTTGGGCAGGTCTTGTGTCTGAGACTTGCGTGATTCTGGGAGCTGATAGGCAGGCTTGTCGATCGGCCACTCCCCTGTTTCTTGGAATGCTTTTGCCCTCTGCTGCACGTCAACCATACGTCTATGGCGTAAACCAGAGAATGGGGACAATTCCGTTGAATCGGGTAAGTTGTTTAGCATAAAATCATTCTGTGAATCCAGCATCGACTTGATAATATCATTTTCCTCGTTGATCCAGTCTGTAGCGGCGTTGAGTGATCTGTTTCATTTGCTGCATGTGCTTTTGTTGCGAGTCGTTCGATGAATTGAAGCTCGCTGAGTTTATTAATAACTTTAGACAAGGTTCGATGTTCTAGGCCTGGGATCTTGCACGGTTTCGTTAGGGCGTCGCCTCTGCTTTGAAGCACAAGGCATTTCTCTTCAAGCGACAATAAGGCGAGAATCTCCACCTCCTGTTCCGTCCACGTAGTTGAGCGTTTGCGACTTTCTCTAGGGTGCCAAGCTTTAGCTAGCAGGCGATATCTTTCATAAATCGCACTGTTGGTCCTATGTTCTAAGCCGGGGATCCCGCATTTGATAAGCTTAGTTCGATTAAAATTGGGAATAGATACATCTCCATTTTTTAGCTATTTCAGAGAGCAAAATCTTTAACTCCCAATCCTTCCACTTAGTCAAGATCCTTTTTCCTTGTTTCTTCGCACGAGCCGAAGAAGTGCTATTGCCACCAACCGTCGGCTGATATTTGATCATATTCATGTTGATAATCGACTCGTGTTCTTGCTCGCAGACGGTGCTTTATGACTGAGGGGATTTCAATGTCGGGGTTACAGGTGTATCCGTTTATTTAAGTATCATTTTCAAAAGGCCGGCGTGAGAGTCCACATGGTACTCAAACCGCAGTCTGCAAGAAAGCGGTAGGCATGATAACTACTGTATTCTGATGTCAGAACAATGGTGGTTACACAACAGACATAAAATTATTATAACCTTGATAAGCATAGTCATAGTCATGAACTCTACTATGCTTGGCTATTTAATTTGTTGCCCTTTAATGTAATCCTCATTATAAATTATAGGGTAGTTGTACTGTAAGATATTTAATTTAAATAATTCTTTTAGTATTGGACCGAAAGATCTAGACGACAAGCCCTCAGAGGCTGTAAGCTAACCATTCACACGATTAAGCTAGAAGTTCATGCTACTTTAAAACATCAAAGCAATCACAACTGCATTTAAATTCTTGTCTTATGCAATATCAAACTATCAAGAGAAAATCTCTTGGTTTGGCCAAAGTACTCTCTAACGACAGTAAACTATCTTCCATACGTACCTGATTCTTTACGTAGATAATATATTATACTATGCTCACAAGCTTTGCATACTTTGTAAGTCAGGTGCCTGATTGCCATTTTGAAGCTGTCAGATGTTGAGGTAAAGGCCTGATTAGAAGACACGGAATCCGTCACTGTCTTACTAGTTTTAAGCCTCAGCTAAATCCACTTAAAATTTACTACTACGGAGGTGCCGGGTAAGTTGTGTTACACCGCCTTCTGGCAGAATCTCATTTACCACCAACGCACAAGTGGGAGAATGAGTTCTGCCAGAAGGCGGTGTAAGCGCATTTAATTCAAGTACCTGCTTGTACCTTCCGCATTAAAGCCTAATAAATATTTGCAGCACGGATTATAATAAATCTATATTGCATTTCTTAGATATTTAAAAGCTAGCTGATTATGACAATCAATTAAAATCGTTTGAAGTTTAAATAAGGTCTGTAGCGTGCTGTTTAACGAAACTGGCAGGACGATCGAACGATCGGAAAAGAAAGTTGCCTGATATTTGAGGTTTAGACTTAAAGGCAGAAAATCCACGGATCACTTACGGCCTTTGAAAAACTTCTGCTCCATTTTTCAGTCTATCTCTTGTCTGATTTGCTTTTGATTAGAAGTAAAGAAAGAGCGTATTCGAGGAAGGACCCGTCGCTCGCCTTCAGCTCGAGATCTCCCGTGGTGGTGGGATTATGGAGAAGTTTTGGTTGTGGCTCAGAGACTTGGCGTCACGTGAAGAATTTGTTGGACCCCGCCCCCGCCCTAAAGTAGCGAGCTACATTTCTTTCCCATTATTTACAGCTCTCGTCATCCAACAATCTTCCTGCTCGAGCAAAGTCACCGCAACTCGCCAACAAGATGCGAAAACAAGCCCAGAAGCCCGAGGACAAGAGAAATCTCGACACCAAAGGCCTAAATGTTACTCGTGAAGAAGACCTTAGCTCTTGGTACACAGAAGTGCTGACCAAGGCCCAATTGATATCTCACTATGATGTCCAAGATGAGTCACCCGTCCATCTTCCTTCTCACTAAGCTCACGTTTCATCAAGCTGCTATATCCTTGAGCCACCCATAATGTTCGCTTGGGAGCAAATCCGTAACTTCTTCGACGCAAAAATCAAAACCATTGGTGTTCGCAACTGCTACTACCGTACGTTGGCATTTTTATGGCAACACCTCGACTTACTTACTTATCATCCGTAGCGCTCTTCATATCGAAAGCCAACCTGGAACGGGAGCAGGAGCATCTCGAAGGCTTCTCCGCAGAGGTGGCTTGGGTGACTCATGGTGGCCATGGTAAGCTTGAAACGCCCATAGCCGTCCGCCCAACTTCAGAGACCGGAATCTATCGAGATTACTCAGACAAAATTAAGAGCCATCGCGACCTTCCTTTCCGGCGGAATCAATGGGCGAATGTAGTGCGCTGGGAGTTTTCCCAATGTTTGTAGGTTATAAATCACTCCATCATACATTTTCACTAACTCTCAAGGCCCCTTCTCCGCTCCCGCGAATTTTTATGGCAGGAAGGACACACCGTTCATCTGTCCCAGGAATCGGCCGATGAGGAAGTCCTACAGATTCTGGATTGGTATGCTCAGGTCTATGAAGAGCTGTTGGCTGTACCGGTGATCAAAGGTCGTAAAACAGAGAATGAGAAGTTCGCCGGAGCTCTCTATACCACAACCATCGGTAAGCCACCGCTTCCAGCTTTTAGTTCATTACTGACAATATTGAACCCTAGAGAGTCTAATTACTGGCAACGGTCGTGCAATTCAAGCAGGTCTGTAGACTTGAAATACTTTCATATTTCTTCGAGCTGAAATTATCATTAGCCACTTCCCATGCCCTGGGCCATCACTTCTCCAAGATGTTTGACATCACTATCGAGGATCCTAATCAGAAATCCGATGTCGGAAGTCAGAAGCTACACGTGTAAGGACCAACTGTCGTTCGTACTTAAAACCTGCTGATCTCACAATGGAATATAGCTCCCAAAACAGCTGGGGTCTCTCGACCCGCTCTCTGGGCGCTATGATTATGATCCATGGTGATAATAAAGGCGTATGCTTTCCTCCTCGAGTTGCCGAATTTCAGGTGGCTTTGATTCCTGTCGGTCTATCAACACGCACGAGTTCCGATGAGAGAGAGAAATTACTCCGTGAGATTAAACACATTTCCGAGGCATTGACCACTAGCGGTATTCGCGTGGAATGTGACACTCGCTCGAACTACACTGCAGCCTGGAAGATGTCTGAGTACGAGCTTCGTGGAATCCCGTTGCGGCTTGAATACGGCCCCAAAGACGCTGCGAAAGGCGTTGTCACTACGGTTCGACGTGACACGGGCGAAAAGGGGACGGTCACTGTGCACGATATCAACGAAAAAGTCGCCAAGCTGCTCGAGCAGATACAAGAGGACATGTTTCAAAAAGCCAAGAAGTCATATGACGAACACATCAAATACAACTTGGACTGGAGCAAATCGGTCTTGCTCCTCAATGAGAAGAACGTCCTCCGCATGCCTCACTGCGCGGATGGCGCCTGCGCTGAGGCTATCAAGAAGGAGACGGCAAAGCTGTCCAAGGTCGAGGTCGTGGACGAACGANCGCNCATCGATGGGAGCCAAAGGTAAGTACTATGCGTCCAAACACAATCAAGTATCGGCCTAACAAGCGTGAAGCTCTCTGCGTTCCTTTCGATCAGGCTGAACTGCCTCAAGGTGCTCTTTGCATCCGCCCGGAGTGTGGTAAGGCTGCTGTTAACTGGACTCAATTTGGAAGATCGTACTAGAAATAGTGTTTAAACATAAATACAGCATTTCGGTACTAGCCAATAACTCAAACCGGTTCTAATACTTAACATCTCAAGTTGATAAGGCATCTATTATTGTCTCCACTGATATACGTAAGCCTTCTCTGTACTGAAGCGTTCCTGCCACTTTGCATGAACAGGATCTCGTAATCATTCAGGGAGAAATCCAGATACTTGGCCAGGTCGGCTTTTGTAGTGTTCATGATGTCTAAAGCATATTTCAAACAATAAGAATGCTTAGCAATTCCCAGCCTGGTATTCTAATAGTTTAGAAGTTCCCCAGCTGCTGTTTGGGGAATATCAGTTGAGACTAGCATAATTGTTAACAGTATGAGATATAAAGGAAGAGGAGAGAATGCCCACGCAATGCAGGGTCAGCCCCGAAGTAAGTGACTTCATCATGACTTAGCATACTGTCTATTTTCCTTGCAGGTAATGAGATGTACTAATTTATGAAGAGCACTGGTACTCGTAAGAGATGTAACCATCCAAGAGCCAATTGNAAAAAAAAATAATGAGTGGGTAATTTGGAGATACTCTTCATCGTGGGAGACTAAATGTATAAAAATTCGTCTCCTTGCTACTACAACTTTTATAGCCGACTGTGAAGACTAACAACAAACAGCCAATTGAGAATTAAAAAAAAAAAACCACCTACACAAAAAGTCTATCAAGGCCCTTTTGAAGTGGAAATAATTACGATTGAATCAAGAGAAAATTTAAGCATTTGAGAAGGAGAGAACAAATAAAAATAATGCCCGAGTTCGTCGATTGACTCGATCCTAAGNAAAAAAGCTCTCAGGAATTAATTACCTCCGTACCCCGGATTTTCGGTGCTCATCGTGGGCTGTTTGGCGCCTGGGTTTGGCTCTGGCAGCCTTACTGATCAGGCCAAAATAGATGAGGATAATTGCCTGGTACCGACTCTCTGGAACCTTGGATATATCAGATGAGAGCGCTGAGAGAAAGAGGGAGAGAAAATATCTAGTGAATCCATGTACTGCACACGTGTAGGCATGAAATAATCAGTTTAAGCAGTTAATTTGAATTTTGGTTCCAAACAGTATGTAATCATTCTGAAGCTGAAGCTGAAACCGTAAACTAGGTTCAGATAAACAAGGGAATAGATAGGGGGGGTGCTCGCTGCTCGGTTACACGTACAGGTGAAAAGTATACATTCCACTCATACGAAATCAAACAGCTAGCAAGAGTGGTGGTTTACAGGTTCTATCTAAAGACGTACCGTAGTCCGGTGATGAGCTGATTAAGCATACTTTTTTTTAAGGTTAACTTGGCATCCGAAGAAGAAGAGAGCAGCACGTCCCGAACCGATCTACGGCAGCCCACCGCGCTATTTCCCCTGCATCTCAGTGCTGACGATAAAGTTGAAGGGGAGCATGAAAAGGCAATTTCATCGCAGTAATCGCAGTGAGATTTCAACGCACGGCAACTATCACCGGTATATGGAGTGCTTCTGTACAGTACACGTATTCTGCTACAAATATTCAGTGCTGTACAGTAATTAGCTGAGTAGCAATGGCACTGCAAGGCATCAAGGCATCGAGGCAGAAATATCGAGTAATCAAAAAAAGGTTTGTCACGCGCTAATGGCTGAGTAATCCCGCACGTGCAAGGGTCCTCCTTCCTGATGCGGCATAGGGCTGCAGAGGTCGCTCAGGAACGCGCACCAGATCCCCTTGCCCTGATTGGTACTTGCATATTGTATTGGGTTTCCGTACAGCACCGAGGTACCCGGGGGGCAAAACTTTCATTGTTGGTCTCTCGATGAATTTCTACCTGACTGCGCAGTTCTCTGTACAAAGAATGACAGACAAAGTATGAATCCCCAATAGCAGACTGCAGATGATGTATATCCTCTTTTCCTGTCGAGTTGTTTGACTCAGGACAAAGGTGCTTCACCGTGGCTCTAGGCGCGACGATGTTGCACGGTAGCGTCAGCACTGCAGACAGCCGTAAGCAGTAAGCAATATCGAACTTAGTTCGAAGGTGGCCGATACAACCTCGAGACCGAGCTTAACGTTAAATTAATATTCAAGAATAATCAAGCTGACAGGGGTAAGTGAGCTTAGGTCGTAGGTCTCTTCTTTTCCTCTTTCTGTTTCTGTGTCTGTTTCTGTTTCTGTTTCTCTCTCTTTCTTATTAACCCTGTGGCCGGTCGTGTCTCCTTCTCTTCGCCGTTGGCAACTCTGTTTTTGAAGACAACGACAACGACAACGACAACGACAACGACAACGACAACGACAACGACAACGACAACGACAACGACAACGACAACCCATCATCTTCACTCGTCCTCGACCATATTGGTTCGAGTTGGAAGATATGTGGTCTGCAACCTCTCTGTTCGTCGCGGCAGCCCTGTTCGCACTCCCTGTCGCGAATGCCCAGTCATCAGGTATGTCTTCCGAGAACAATATTGCCGCATGGACATGTATATATATATATATATATACACAGTATTTATACATATCTGTTCAACAACTTCCCACAATCCAAACCTTAGGCAGTTGTAGCTAACTACATCACCTCAGTCCGCAACTCGACAATCCCAGCGTCCATCACACCAGCTCCTACCGCCACTCCGTCCTTCTCACCCGCGGGCCCCTTTCCAACCGACCCTTCCCTCGATGATGGCAATCTTGGCATTCTAGAGGCCATGTTAACGGGCTTCAGCACCGATCCCCTCCTATCGGCGTACTGTCTCTCGTCCGCCTGGGCCAACTTCACCGAAGAAAGTGCCACCGCGGTAACCACTTTCGAGCTCTCGAGCGGTGTCTCCTCCGGCATTCCCTTTACTACAGCTGTCCCCACCACTGAGTTCTTGCTCCCGAATTTCGCATTTGCACCACCATGTTGCAGCGCCTGTTCATTAGATGCCTCCCATGTTCAGTTGATTTACTGGCCTACACCTGCGCCGTCGGACTTCACGGGGTCAACAGTAGTCAATGAGGCGGGTTTCACCTTGTGAGTAGAGGCAATTCCCAATCCTTACCCATGAGAGGTGGGATTTTTGGCTGGTTTCCCACTGATTTGAACTCGTAGCACCTCCCCATCCATCTACCTCGCTTTCGTCGACCTCACGGCCTTCGATCTGTGTGGCACTATTGCCACGATCACAAGACCTGTTACCATTTCGGTGCCCGCTGGAGGGCTTACATCGTTTATAGGCGGCGCGATGAGCACTGCTTCAACCAGGGTCGTCAACTTTGAGGATTTCAATAACTGCCCTTCAACCTTCCCTGCCTCATTCTTCACCAGCTCGGCCCAGATCTCCGAACAGGTACGGTGTAGCCCTTTGCTGTTAATACCAACAGAAGTAAGAACGGCAGATCCGCGGTTTGCTTCTTGCGACCCGGTGCCTCATCCACTGCTTGATCCTCCGTCGGCACTGACATCAGTGACTGCGTTGGTTCCAAGTTCCACACCTGCGCTGCCTGTTTCTACTATTACACCTGTAGTACCGACAACGACGCCTTCCGCGCTGCCGGAGTCCTCTCCACCAGCGTCTACTGCTGCAGCGACTAGCGCTCCACCACCACCTCCTCCACCTTCACCTCCTCCATCTCC
>NCSJ02000386.1:0-38239 GCA_002812745.2 Scytalidium lignicola
GTACAAAGTATAATATGCAATTATATATAATATACTTGTTATATTATTTTATAGTTGTTATATGATTAAAAGTAGAAGAGCAAAGCTATAAGAGCTTTGCTTGTTCTTATTATTTAATCAAGACTAGCTTATAAAAGTACATAAATATTATATATACATAATTATTATTCTACTAATAGTAAGTAAGAATAAAATATAATCAAAATTNAAAAAAAAGTTTTTTTAATTTTAATTAGTTATATACTATTATTATAAAAAGTATAGTATATAATATTTACTTAAAAGGTTTACTTTTAAATAATAATTAAATCAAAAAGNAAAAAAAACTATTATATATTTTAATTTAAAGTATTAAAGTACTTAATATATAATTTTCTTATAATTATACTTATATAATTAAAATATCTTAACATTTAATATAATTCTTAATTTACTAAAATACTTAATCTACTAAGATATTTCCTTTACTACTTAAGCATTTAACATTAAATATTCAACTACAAAACAAATATATTACAATATATTTAATTATTAGCCAAATTAAAATATTTGTTTATTTTATACTTTATACTTTTATACTTTGAGTATTTAAATAGTTATTATTATAATACTAATAAGGTTTATATTATACCTTTTGGATTTATTACTTTTACTACTTCTTAAACTATTATACTAGATTAAACCAATTCTTAAGCTTCTTATACTATTAAAAAGCCTTTATAAGTTATTTACNTTTTTAAATCTCTTAAGNTTTTTGTTGAATTGATTAGTTAATAACTTTAAATTATCTTTTTATTTTATTAAAAATATAATACTATATATAACTATTTAATACTCTTTTATAAGTTAAGCAAATACAATTTTAATAAGTATAAAAGAACTTTAATATTATTAAAGAGTTAATTTAATAACTCTATATTATTTTTATAATTAAATTGAATTATATAATGTTTTAAGAACTTAAAGTACTTCAGAATTATTATAAGAACTCTTTAAAGGTGTAGAAATCTTCTTAACCTTTAATTATAATTTAAACATAACATAATCAGGATTATAAAGAACTAATCTGGTAATTATAAATCCTTAACAGATATTACTTGATTTAAAGGTTTTTTATTGTATAATTAAGTATATTTCCAAGAAATCAAGCTTATTAATATATTAAATATTAAAGTGTATCTTCTTTTTTACTGAATTACTATATATATACTTTATAATAATAAAACAACTTACATTTAAAAGTTATAAAATATAAGATAAATGTATAAGTATACAAACAATAATAATATTGTTCTAAATGTAATATTAATTAAATTTAAAGGTTATATAATTATTATAATTATTAAGAACAAGTATATAATATTAACTTTTAAACTTAACTTTACTAAATAGATTAAAGGTTTTTTAAAGTTAATCAAGGTTAATTGTATTATTTATCCATCTATTATCATTAATAATAATTCTTTAACCTTGTAATAAGTTATTATACTAACTAGGGAATAAGACTTTTCCCTTGAATATAATTAAAAGTAATAAAGCTTAACTATAAGCATTAACTGATTTAATTATTATAACTTACTTTTTATTATAACAATCAAAAGATATAACTACTTTAATAAAGATAATAATACTTATAACAAAGCTTATTTTATCAAAATTATAAGTATTTTCATCTAATATCTTATATTATACTTTTATAATTATTATATTGTTAAACTACTCTTAAATAAGCTTTAAATCTTTGCATTTAGCTTATTTATAATTATACTAATATATATATTTGGTAATTAACTTTAAGTAACACTTAAAAAAAGTCTTTAAACTAGTTTTTACTTATAAGACAAGAAAAAGRAAGTTTATTACACTTAATAATCAAAATATTAATTATTGACTATATACTTAAAGATTTAAAAAGTAATCCTTGTTTACTTACAGAAAATATCCATTATACAAGTGATTCTTCTTCAAGTTAACTTATTCTATAACTTTTAGTATAAGTAGTTAATTGTTAAATATAATTATATAAACATATATATAATATACTAACAAGTATATTAAAAGCATATACTACTTTTTGAATAAACATGATTTTTTGAGTTTTAATCATATTTATAACAAGAAAAACTTGTCCTTCTTAATATAAATCAATTTTTTTTAATATTATAACATATTTTAGTTGAAAAATAATTAATTAAAGATAGTAATGTTAGTAGAATTGATGATTTAATAAGGAGATGTCTTAATAAACCGGGTATTCTAGTAGACTAGGAATTGCATTAAAAGTTGAAGAATATATATAAGATATAATGAAAATCTTAATAGAATAATATGATGTTAATAAACTAATTCGATAAATTTAAGTGATTTATAAGATTTATAACTATTTAAAAGAAGAATCTTTAATTTTATTAATTGATTTGTTTTTAAATTAATATATATTTAACTTTTAAAGTTTAAAACTCCTTCTTTTACTCTTGAAAATCAAATAAAATAACATAATTAACAAACTTTGATATTATTATTAATATACTTTAACATAAAAGAAAGTATAATAACATTTTTAAGAAAATTATTATATATTTAATTTTTTTATAATCTATATGTTTTTTACAAGAATAATCAGTAGAATAAGAATTCTTTTATTTGCAAATACACATTTTATAATTATAAGAGATTTACAGTTTTAAAAAGTACTTTTATATAATTAATACTTTATTAATAAAACTATATATTTACTCAAATATATTTATTTTTAATACTTCTTTAATTTTAACTAGTATAATAACCTATTTTCCTTTAATTACATTAATCTAAAAGCTTATTTTATTTATATTATAAATATTTCCTTGTAAAATTTTCTTATGTTGAAAATTATTATATTTTAAAAACTATTACTTTATTACTTTTTTTGTTTTAAGCTTAAATTCGTTCTTTTTTTAATAAGTTTAATTATAATTATATAAAACTCAGGATTTGCTTTTAAGAAGTTATATATTTATTGTATTAATGGTTTTATATTGTCTTTATAAAAGAAAGTCGCCATTTTAAGAAGTATAATTTTATTTAATAAGTTATTATTATATACTTGTATTTTAATATAAGAATATAATACTTTGATTTAATAAGACTTTAAAAAGGAAAAGTATTCTTAAAACTGTATAACTTTCTTTATAAACTTTAAATAATATTAGATTACTTTTTAAAAAGTATTAATCTTAACGTTAAATATATATATAATAATTGTAATAGTAATTTAATCAATAAAATCTTCTTAATTAATAAACTACTAATTAATAATATTTTTTAATTACTTATTATCAAGTTTAATCATTATAAAACTAGTTTTTATCATTTTAAAAGGTATATTAATTAGACTATAGGTTTTGTGAGGACTATTTCAAGACTATAGTCTGTATAGTTTAGACTATATAGACTACAGTTTAAAGTTAAAATTATAAGATTATAATCTAGTCTAGTTTAAAAAATGAGAATTATATATTAATATTAGACTGTACTCAGATTATGTTTAGACTATATAATTTAAAATGTTATTATATTTAGTATATTTTTGTTTTATTTAAGTAATATTAGCAAATTATAGTCTTATTTAATTTAAACTAGATTATAATCTTATTTGACTTAAAAAATGAGAACTATTTTATAGTTTAGTCTTAAAAATCTAAGACTAGACTATGTAACTTATAATCTTGTTCAGACTAGATTATAAGTTATAGTCTTGCTTAAATTTTTGTAGACAAGACTATGTGGTTTACAGTCTTGTCTAGATAAGACTATAGTCTGATATAATATTTTAGCTAGTTTAATATTAATTAAAAAATATATAATGTTAATAATAAAAATATATAATAAAAGTATACAATTTTAATGTTTAAGTTTTATAAAAAATGATTAATTTATTTAAGATAATTAAATATTTTTACTAATTACTCTTAAATAGTTAATAAGTAATATTTTCTTACTTTTAAGCATAAATAACTATTAATTATTTGTAATTCTTTATGATTAATGAAAATTTTACTTAAGTTTTAAGATAATAAATCAAAGGTAAAGTTAAATTAGCAATTACTATTAATAACGAACATTTACAGATTATATACTTATATACAAATTAGTAAAAAAGAATTAATCTTTTAATAAATATATATTTTACATATTAAGTTTATAATTCTTATTATTATTTTTATTATTATTTATACTTTCATTTATATAGTTCTTATAATAATAATAATTAAACTACTTTTTTCATATAACTTTACATTTCTTAAAGTTGTCTATATTAATATTCTTATTCTTTTTACTATAATTTAAGTATACACTTATTGTTAGTTCACTTGTAACATGAAGTACAGTACACAATTATACATAATATACTGTTATGCTATTCTATAGTTGTTATACGGTTAAAGGGTAAGAGAGCAAAGCTGTAAGAGCTTCGCTCGCTCCTACTACTTAATCAGGACTAGCTTACAAGGGCACGTAAATATTATATGTACGTAACTTCTATTCTACTAACATTAAAGAATAGTTAAAACTTAAAATCTTATTCTTTTCTTCTTTTCACGTGATTAGTATACTAAAACCTTAACATATAATATAATAAATAAATGTTTTTTTAAATTTGTTAATAAAGTAAATTAAGAAAATATAATAAGTAATAATAAAGTTTAATAAGTTAATAATAAAATGTTAAAATTTAACAAAAAATAAACTTTGTTCAATATTCAGNTTTTCTTAAAATAAGAATAAGTTATTACAAAGAAAAAAAAGAGTAAATGAAGAAGAACAAATATTATCANTTTATAGTTTTTTTACATAATAATAATTATATATTATATATTATAGAATAAGACTTGTTATTTAAGTAAATAAAGAAATCTAAGTAATAKTWWWACTTATTCAAGTATTTATAATTATTATAAGGTTGTCTTAATGGATTATCCTCTTTTTTTTGTATAATGTAATAGTGTTTTAACCTTTGTTATAACCTTCTTTGTATAAACTTCTAAGTATTATTTTCTTAAGTAACTATTTCTTTATTACCTTGTTCTTAACAAGAGTTGTTCAATAAATTAATTTGTAAGTTAGTCTGAATTTCTCTTTGAGCTTTATCTTATGATTTTATGGTTTATACTTTGGTAAGGTTGAATTATCAAGTCTTTTTTATGAATAACTCTAGTTATTTATAATATTCCTCAGGAATATATTTTAGAGTTTTATTGATATGGATAACTCTTAAGGATATTAAATCTTATTTTTTCTCTAAGAAGGTAATCATATTTGTTCTTCAATTAATTATTAGATTATACTTTCTTATCTATTTGATTTCTAGTATTACTTGATATATTCTTAGTTATATAATATTGAAGGATATTTTTTTCTTGATGATTATTGTTAATCCTTATGTTTAGTTCATAAGTTTGAACATTGACTACTCTTTTAACTGTACTATTGTTCATTAATAATATTAAGTAATTGTCTTTCTTTGACTTTTATATTAAGTCCAAGTTGTTTTATAACTTGTTTATTGATAAAGTTTCTTTTAACTCTTGAATTAATCAAAGCTCTTATTAACTTTTTGTATAGTTTTATATTTATATATAATGAACTTTTATTGTTTATAGAGTAGAGATTGACATTTCTAGCATTGTTGACTGATATATTATCTTTAATGTCAAGTTCTTTAAACAGTACTTTTTGTCNTTTTTATAAGATTTCTTAGTCTTAGTCTATTAAGGCTTTTGTTATTCATAAATGCTTGTGTATCTTATACTTATTTTGTTATTTTGTTTTCAAGGCATTTTCTTATTTCAATGATAAAGATATTACTTTCCTTAGGAATTCTTCTTGTTGTATACAAAGGGTATGTTATTATTTCTTAGTTGAATTGTTAATCAATTCTTTGTATTTGTTTATTTTCCTTTAGTAGTATGATAAGTAGTTTTAAGGGTAGTGAATCTTCTTCTGGTTAATTAACTAAAGATAAAGCCTTTACATTCTAATTAACTTGTTCAACAATGATCTTAACAGGTTTTCTTTATTCTTGTTAAGTATGATATAATTTAGCTTTAAATAGTTGTTCTATTGATTTTTCTAGACTTTAGATTTCTTTGTACTGTGNTTTTTTCCTTTATTTAGTCTTGTTNAAAAAGTTATTATTAAAAGTTCTTCTTATAACAAGTTGTATTACTCTTATACAACATAGCTTAATCTCTTTTCTATTATTATTTAAGTGTCCTTAGGTATTTGATTAAGGTTATCTTAGATCTAAGTTCTTTCTATTAGTAAAAAGGACTTATATGTTTTTTTTTTTATGATAATACTCTAGAGGTTAGTCTTGTAGACTAGAACAAGATTTTCAAGGTTGAATTCTTGTTTCTTGACTATTACTTCTTCTTATTATATAGTTTTATAAAGTTAACTTTTGTTTAGGATTTTTTATCCTCTTAAACCTTTTATGTTAATTGTTAAATAATATCTTAGGATTAATACTTCCTCAGAAATAAGATATTGTTTTGTTAGTATAACCTTGAAGTTTGTTAGTATAATTATCTAGATTTTACTAACTCTTGGAATTGATCTTTATCTGTCTTAATTCTTAACTTCTTCCTTGTCTTAAAGGTATTTAATACATTGAGNTTTTTCTTATTGTTATAAATGTTGTTTTACTAACNTTTTTCATTAAACGTTTCTTTTGAATTTGAGTTCTTTCCTTTTAATAATTCAAATAAGATATTCTTGATTCTTAGGATTCTTATAACTTTAACTTTAACTGATATACTTAACTTATTGTTTTTCTTATGAGTATTTATTATATGTTTAAGAAGTTTACATTTAAAATATAACTTGTTTTTTCTTCTCTTGTCAAGTTCTTTAAAAGAGATTCTAAAAGAATTCTTCNTTTTTGCNTTTTTCTTTTAAAGTACTTCTTTCCTTTTCCTTTAAAGGTCTTTTTTTTTATAACATTCAACTTTATAAGGTCTTCTTAATCTTTCTTACTGTTAATCNTTTTTTTTGTTAAAGTAAAATTTATCCTTTTTGTTTAAGATCATCTTATATTACTTATTCTTGATCTTAATAAACAGGTTAACAAGAGTATTGAATATAATAATTATAAGTTGTTAATATAGTTTTTCTTTAATGGAGTCCTTTAATTTGATCTTATACTAATGTATATATGCTTTCTCTTTTTAGTTAACTAATATTATATACTAATAATAAAGTATTATGTACTTGTTAAAGCTCTTAATTTGTCTAAGATAAGTTAATTGTCTTTTAGTATTTCTTTTCTTGTTAATATCTTTATACAAACATTTGAGTTCNTTTTGTATAGTTGACCTAACTTATAATAATGTTGATTACTTCTTGTTTTTTTTGTTTTTTTTATTTATTATGAACTATTTATCTTTAAAGAGTTGAAATCAAGTTTTAACTATTCCTCTTAAGTATATTGATACTTATAAAACTTTATGTATATTTTTAAGTAATAGTTGATTATTTAATACCAAATAAGTTTTTGTTTAAACAAGATATACTTTTAGTTTTTTTTTTATCCTTATAGAATAAGTTTGGTCTAATGATTTTAACTTCTTTAAAGGTTGTTATTAAGATTTGTCTGATATTGTTTTCTAGTTCAGAGTTTGGATTTAAGTCTAGACTTAGAATTCTTAATACTAGAATTAGTTTTAAGTTGGATTTAAGTAGTAAAGGTATTAGTTTCTTTCTTGTAACTTTTGACAATTCCTTAACAGTTGATCCTTCTGTTAATTTAATAGATTGTTTTAATAGTATAATAATTTCCTTTAATACTTCTTCTTAGATGTTAATTTCCTTGATAGTCTAATTCTTATTTGAGTCTTTTTCAGAATTATCTTCTGAACTTTCCTTAGATCTTTCTTCAGATTCCTCTTCAGATTCTTCTTTAAAGTCTTCTTCAGAACCTTCTTTAAGTTGTTGTTTATTGTTGTTATCTATTAGTATGTCTATTTTCAAATTCTAATTCATTAAGATAAGTAATGTTTAAAATGTTATAAAACTATGTTATTTAGGTTATTAAATAACTAGATAAAGTAAATGTTCAAGGATAATAGAAACAAGAGACATTTGAGTAAGTGACTAAGTTAAAGGTAAGATCTAGTAATGTATTTAGGTTGAACATGAGGAATTTACTCTTATGTTCTTATAATGTGCTTATATAGATAATGAAATCTAACTAGACCTTTTAGACTTCTTAAGTTTTACAAGTTTATAGACCTTTTGGACCCCTTAAGTCTCTTAAGTCTTAATCATGTCATATGATCATTAGGTTTTCTATATACACTTTGCTGTGTATTGAGCTTTAAGCTTATACTAATTAGCTTGTTAGGTTAAATCTGTAATAACAAGTTTAACTTAAGTATTATAAATGCAAGTAAGAGATTCTGTTAAATTTTACTTAAAGTAGAATAATTAATCTTTTAAGATATACTATTTTATGATAATCTGTTTGATAAAACTTATAAAAGTGTACAAGTNAAAAAATGAAGTTATAATTGTTTAAGACATTTCCTTATTAATATACTCTTTTGTCCAAGTTTTAAGAATATATAATATTAAACATTTCAAGCTTTTAAATAAAAGTGTTAATAAAGGTTAGAATAGTATTATACCTTTTTATAAACCTTATTTATAACTTGATTATTCTATAAGCTTTAAACGTTTTGTGTTTATAAACAATCAATTTAAAAAGCTTATTCTATTTGTTAATAAAGTAATAAATACATTTACTTCTTATTTCATAATAACTTAATAGATGTACTTCTTATTTTTAATGTACAAAGTAAAGTATAACATTATTGTTCTTAATATAGTAGATTAGCAGAATGCTTATAGTATAACAATAACAATTAAAGATATTGTTAAGCTCTTTAAGTTTGTTTAATACAAAAAGGAGTTTAACTAAGAAATCTTCTCCNTTTTTAATCTTATATGATTATTAAACTATAAGGATGTTACAAAACTACACTATCTAGGTTACTGGATAGCTAAAGGTTAAGTAGATGTTTAAGGACAACGGAAATGTATAACATACAAGTAAGCAACTAAGTCTAAGGTAGGATTTAATAATGTATTTAAGTTGAACATAAAGAGTTTACTCTTATGTTCTTATAGTATACTTATATAGATAATGAAATACTGTTGAACCCCTAGATCCTCAAATCCTTAAATCTTAAACTAATAGACCTTAAACTCCCTAGGTCTTAGGTCCTTATCATGTGACTATTTAATTGTTAAGTTCTCTTGTACAACATACTTGTACTAAGCCTTAAGCTTATACTAATTAGTATGTTATGATAAAACTTATAATATTATCCCCTTTTGTACTTAATATTGTCTTGACATTAAAATGTTATCTTTGAACAATCTCCTTGTTTAATAATCTTTTCTTTCTTTATAATATACTACTTAAACAACAATGTTCAGAGAGTAACATAAAAGAAAGGATAAGATCAAGAAAATATCAAGAACAAATAGCCTTAAATGATTATATTAATGAATATAGTTTTAAAGTAATACCTTGTTTGTTTTGTAAGTGAAATGATTTTGTTTATAAGGTAGACCTTAACTTTAATCATTATAATAAGTACTCTTGTCATAGTCAATCTTATGATAACAAGGAAATTACTTCTTCCTCTTTCCTTGTCTACAAGTATAAGCATGACTAACTTGTAGAAGAGGAAGAGAAAACTAATGAAGTCTTTTTAAAGATAATAGCTTGTTTGGCTTGTCTGAAGAAGTAATAGTCCTTCTTGAAGAAATATGCTCAGGAGATATTTTGTTGTGGTCTATAAACTTTAGACAAACTTGATGTTATGGAAGAGAAAAAGAGGTAAGAGAAATAAAATTCTTTATAACCTTTAGAGTTATATTCTGTTGACTTAAGTGTAACTTCTTCCTTTGCTGTTGACCTTTTCTTCTCTGACCTTACAATTTCATTGTCTAGAAATCCATTCTAGGATAAGTTTAATGATATACCTTTAATAACTCTTTATAACTTGTAAGATTAAAAGTAAGTTCTTATTCATTCTTACTTTCTGGATATCTTATCTATTTAATCAAGTATTATAATTTCTTATAATATATCTTATAACTAATAATCTTCTTAACTTTATATTCTTTTTCTAGATTGACTTCTTTTAATATTAGTATTTNANTGTTTTTTAATACTCTTCAAGTAAATGATTATATTATCAAGATATACTATTATGAATTTCTTTTAAGTATTTTTCTAATATATAGTTTATTATTCTTTATTGTATTGTTAGAGTATTGATTATATTAAATGTTATAATTAATAGCTTAAATAATTTGTATTTTGTTTAAATGATAGTTTTCCACTTGTTATCTTCTTTAATCTTAACTAGATTAAATGTTGATTATAAGTTTAATTTAGTGAATATAACAGTTCCCTTTAGTTTGTCCATCATTGAATTTATTAATAGTAAGGAGTATTAATCTTTCTTAGNTTTTACTATTTAAGTGNTTTATAATTATCATAAGGTTATCTTAACAGATTGTCTTTTTTCTTTGTATAGTATAATAATACTTTAACTTTGTTATGACTTTCTTTATACAAACCTTTAAGTATAATTTTCTCAAGTAATTATTTCTTTATTACCTTATCCTCAGTGAAAGTTATTTGATAAATTAGTTTATAAATTAGTCTGAACTTCTCTTTAAGCTTTATCTTATGATTTTATAATTTATACTTAGGTAAAGCTAAATCATTAAGTTTTTCTATGAATAACTTTAGTTATTCATGATATTCTTTAAGAATATGTTTTAAGGTTTTGTTGACATAAATAACTCTTAAGGACATTGAGTTTTGNTTTTTCTTTTAGGAAAGTAATTTTATTTGTTTTCTAATTAATTATTAGATTATACTTCTTTATTTATTTGANTTTTTAATATAACCTGATAACTTCTTAATTGTGTAATATTAAAGATATTCTTTCTTGATGATTATTGTTAATTCTCATGTTTAGTTTGTAAGTTTAAACATTGATTACTCTCTTGATTATATTATTATTCATTAATGATATTAAGTAATTGTCTTTCTTAACTCTTATACTAAGTTCTAGTTATTTTATAACTTGTTTATTGATAAAGTTTCTTTTAGCTCTTGAATTGATCAAGGCCTTTACTAGTTTTCTACATAGTTTTATGTTTATGTATAATGAACTTTTATTGTTTATAAAGTAAAGATTAATGTTTCTAGTATTATTAACTGATATATTATCTTTGATTTCCAGATCTTTAATATTCTTTTAAAGTTCTTTAAATAATATTGTTTGTCTTTTTACAAGGTCTTTTAACCTTAGTCCATTTAGGCTTTTATTGTTCATGAATATATATACATCTTATATTAATTTTGTTATTTCATTTCTAAGGTGTTCNTTTTATTTTAATGATAAAGATATTACTTTTCTTAGAAATTCNTTTTTATAACATTCAAAGGGTATGTTATTACTTCTTAGTTGAATTGTTAATTGATTCTTTGTATTTACTTGTCTTCTCTTAGTATTATAATAAGTAATTTCAAAGGTAATGAATCTTCTTTTAGTTTATTAACTAAAGGTAAAGTTTTTACATTTTAGTTAGTTTGTTTGATAATGATTTTAACAGGTTCTCTTTGTTCTTGTTAAGAATAATATTATTTAATTTTAAGTAATTGTTTTATTGATTTTCTTAAGTCTTAGATTTCTTTGTACATTGTTTTTACTTTTGATTAGTCTTGTTAAAAAGTTATTATTAGAAGTTCTTCTTATTATAAGTTATATTGTTCTTATATAATATAGCTTAATCCTTCTTCTATTACTATCTAAGCATCCTTAGGCATTTAGTCAAAGTTATCTTGGATCTAAGTTCTTTTTACTAGTAAGAAGGACTTATGTATTCTTTTCTTTATAATAATGCTTTAAAGGTTAGTCTTATAGACTAGAATAAGATCCTTTAGATTGAATTCTTGTTTTATAACAGTTGCTTCCTTTTATTACATAGTTTTATAAAGTTGACTTTTGTCTAAGATTTCTTATCCTTTTAATTCTTGTATGTTAATTGTTAGATAGTATTTTAAGATTAATGTTTTCTTGGAAATAGGATATTATTTTATTAGTATAATCTTAAAGTTTGTTAGCATAATCATTTAGATTCTACTAACCTTTAAAATTGATCTTTATCTATTTGTATTCTTAGTTTCTTCTTTGTCTTAAGAATGTTTTGTATATTAAGTCTTTTTCATTGTTATAAATGTTGCTTTATTGACTTTCTCATTAGATATTTCTTCTGAGTTTAAGCTTTCTTCTTTTGATGATTTTGATAAGATATCTTAGATTCTTAGGATTCTTATGACTTTAACTTTAATTAATGTACTTAACTTGTTATCCTTCTTATAAGTATTTGTTATATGTTTAAGAAGTTTATACTTAAAATATAATTTGTTTTTTCTTCTCTTGTTAAGTTCTTCAAAGAAGATTTCAAAGGAATTCTTTTTTTTTGCTTTTTTCTTTTAAAGTACTTTTTTCCNTTTTTTTTTAAAGGTTTTCCCTTTCTTTATAATATTTAACTTTATAAGGTTTTCTTAATCCTTCTTATTATTAGTCTTTCTTTTGTTAAAGTATGATTTATTCTTTTTGTCCAAGATCATCTTATATTGTTTATTCTTGATCTTAATAGATAAATTAACAAGAATATTAAATGTAATAATTATAAGTTGTTAATATAGTTCTTCTTTGATAAAGTCTTTTAACTTAATTTTATATTGATATATATATACTTCTTCTTCTTAGTTGATTGATATKKTATATTNNTAATAAAGTATTCTATTCCTTTTCCTTTTTAATTACTTTTCTAATTTGATTAGCTTATTACTTGTTTATTATTATTATAATAACTATAAGTTGTCCTTTATTGTATATTAAGAATTTATTCTTGTCTTCCTTCAATATAAGTTTAYTTCTTCTTTTTTCTTTGGCTAAGTACTTAGGTTTTCAGCTTAAAGTGTCTACTCTCTTATTGTTTTCACCTTTGACATGAGTAATCTTAAAATCATACTCAGATAGCTTCTCTGCTTATTATACTTGTCTTGTATTTAACTACTTAGTTGTTATGAAGTATTAAAGGTTATAGTAATCCAAAAGTATATTTATTGTCTTATTAGATTTAATAACATACATTCTTTAATACTTCAAAGCTTTTACAATAATTAGTATCTCCTTATCTGATGTTTGATAATTTCTTTCCATAATATTTAGCTTTCTTGACCAAAATGTTAATAATACTTAGTAATGTCATTTACTAATCTATTATGATTATGATAGTATAACTCTTAATGCTATATCAGAGGCATTAGTTTTAATTCTTATTCTTCTTTTTAAGTTGAAGATTCTTAAGAAGTCTCCTTTCATAAAAGCATCCTTAATACTTTAGAATACTTCTTTTACAATGTTATTCCATTCATAGGCTTGATCTTTCTTTGTGAGTTTAATCAATAGTATAAAGATCTTAGAATAGTCTTTTATAAATCTTTGGTAATAATTAGCCAACTTTAAGAAACTTTGTAATTACTTAATAGTCTTAAGTAGTTCTTATTCTTTAATTACTTGAATCTTATCATCAAAGGTTTTTATTCTCTCTTTAAAAATACAATGTCTTAAGAACTGAATTTGTTCTTTGTAGAACTTATATTTTACTAGTTTACAGTACAATCTTACCTTTTACAATGCTTGTAGAATAAACTTGACATACTCTTTATGTTCTTTAATACTCTTTGAGTATATGATTATATTGTCAAGATATATCATTATGAATTTCTCTAGGTATTTTTTTNAATATTTAGTCTATTATTCTTTATTGTGTTGTTAGAGTATTAGTTATACTGAACATCATGACTAATAACTTAAATAATTTATATTTTATTCGAATAACAACTTTCCATTTGTTACTTCTTTTAATCCTAACTAGATTAAACATTGACTATAAGTCCAACTTGATGAATATAATAACTCCTTTCAGCTTGTCCATCATTATATCTATTAATAGTAAGGGGTATTAATCTTTCTTAGTTTTATTATTCAAGTGTTTGTAGTTATCACAAGGTTGTCCTAATAGATCATCTCCTTTCCTTGTATAATGCAATAGTATTCTGGCTTTATTGTAACCTTCTTTGTACAAACCTTTAAGCATCATTTTCTTGAGCAACTACTTCTTCATTACCTTGTCTTCAGCAAGAGTTGTTTGATAGATTAGTCTGTATACTAATCTGAACCTCTCTTTAAGCTTTATCTCATGATCTTATAGTTTATGCTTAGGTAAGGTTAAATTATTAAGTCTTTCTGTGAATAACTTTAATTATTCATAATATTCTTCAAGTATATATTTCATAGTTTTGTTAATATAAACAACTTTTAAAGATATAGTTTCTTTTAAGAAGGTAATTATACTTGTTCTCTAATCGATTATTAGATTATATTTCCTTATCTATTCAATTCCTAATATAACTTAATATGTTCTTAACTTTATAACATCAAAAGATATCTTTTCTTGATGGCTTTTGTTATACTTTATATTTAAGTTCTGAGTTTGAACATTAATATGCTTTTGAACCTTAGTACTATTCATTAATGATATTAGATAATTATTATCCTTAACTTTTNATGTTAAGTCTAAATTGTTTTATAACTTGTTCACTGATAAAGTTCTTTTTAACTTTTAAATTGATCAAAGCCCTTATTAGCTTTTTGCACAACTTTATATTTATATATAATAAACTTTTATTGTTCATAGAATAAAGATTGACATTTCTAGTATTGTCAATTGACATATTGTTGTTGATCTTTAGAACTTTAACGTTTTCTTCTAATTCCTTGAATAGTATTATTTATCTTTTAATAAGGTTTCTTAGTCTTAGTCCATCTAAGCTTTTATCATTCATGAATGTATGTGTATCTTATACTTATTTTACTATTTTATCTTTAAGATGTTCTCTTATCTTAATGATTGAAATATCATTTATTATAGGAATTCTTTTTACAGAATTCAAAGGATGTATTACTACTTCTTAGTTGAACTGTTTATTGATTCTTTGTATTAATTCATCTTCTCTTGGTAATACAATAAGTATTTTCAAGGATAATAAATCCTCTTTTAGTTTATTAATTATAAGTAAAGCTTCTTCATCTTAATTGGCTTGTTTGACAACAATCTTAATCAGTTCCCTTTGTTCTTGTTAAGTATAGTATTGTTTAGCTTTAGGCAGTTGTTTTATTGATTTTCCTAGACTTTAGATTTCTTTATATTATGTTTTTACTTTTAAATAGTCTTGTTAGAATGTTATCATTAGAAGTTCTTTATGTTGTACATTGTATCTTCCTTATATAACATGGCTTAACCCTTCTTCAATTATCATCTAGGCTTCTTCAAGCATCTAGTTGAAGTTATCTTGGATTTGAGTTCTTTTTACTAATAAGAAGAACTTGTATAATCTCTTCTTTATAATGATACTCTAGAGGTTAGTCTTATAAACAAGAGCAAGATCTCCAATGTTAAGTTTATATGCTTTAACAATCACTTCTTCTTATTATATAATTCTGAAAAGCTAGTTTTTATCCAAGATCTCTTATCCTCTTAGTCTTCTTATGCTAATCATGAGATAATATTTCAAGACTAACAATTCCTTAAAAACAGGATATTGTTCTGTTAGTATAGCCTTGAAGTCTAATAGCATAATCATTCAAATTTTACTAACTCTTAGAATTGATCTTCATCTACTTTGGCCTTTGTTCTGGTTGTTATTTTGAGGGTATCTTTTATATTAAGTTCTTTTCATAAGTACAGAATTTATTTCAAGGATTCTTGTTATTATTATCTTGTTTGCATTAGTCTTGATGACATAGTATAATATGGTTATTAAATCCTGGTAATCTTCTTCTTCTAAGGAGTTATTTTCCTTGCTTAAGCTTTCTTCATCTGAAGATTCTGACAAAATATCCATAATTCTCAGAATTCTCATAACTTTAACTTTAATTATTATACTCAACTTATTGTCCTTCTTATGGATATTTGCTATATATCCAAGAAGTTTACACTTAAAACATAACTTGTTTTTCCTTCTTTTATCAAGTTCTTCAAAGGAGATTCTAAAGGAATTCCCCTTTTTACCCTTTCCTTTAAAGTGCTTTTTTCCCTTTTCCTTAAAAGTCTTTCCTTTCTTCATAATATCTAACTTTATAAGATCTCCTTGATTCTTCTTGTTGTTAGTCTTTCTTCGGTTGAAGTAAGATCTTCCTTTCTTGTCCAAGATCATCTTATATTGTTCATTCTTAATCTTAATAGACAAATCAACAAGGGCGTCAAAGGTAATGACTGTAAGTTGTTAATATAATTCTTCTTTGATGGAATCCTTTAATCCAGTCTTATACTAGTGTATATATGCCTTCTCTCCTCAGTTGACTAATATTGTATACTAGTGATAAAGTATTGTATATTCACTAGGGCTCTTGGTTTGTCTGAGGTGAGTTAATTGTCTTTTAGCATTCCTTTTTTCATCAACATCCTTATACAAGTGTTTAAGTTCCCTTGTGTAGTTTTCCCAACTCTTAAGGATGCTTTTTACTCTTTAGTTTGTTGTTCCTCTGTTTGTAGTAAACCATTTATCCTTAAAGGGTTAAAACCAAGTTTTAGCTACTCTTCTTAAGTATGTTGATGCTTACAAAACCTTATATGTATCTCCAGGCAGTAAGTGATTGTTCAATACCAAATAAGTTCTTGTCTGAGCAAAATATGCTTTTAACTTTTTTTCTGTCCTTATAAAACAAGTTTAGTCTAGTGATTTTAACTTCTTTAAAAGTTGTCATTAAGATTTGTTTAATGTTATTCTCTGATTTAGAATTTGAATTAAGGTTTAGACTTAGAGCTTTTAATATTAAATCTAAGTTTAAGTTGGATTTAAGTAATAAAGATGTTAGTTTCTTTTTTNATAACTTTTGATAATTCTTTAACAGTTAATCTTTCTATTAACTTAATAAGTTACTTTGATAATATAACAACTTCCTTTAATTCTCCTTCTTAAATGTTAGTTTCCTTGATAATTTAGTTTTTATTTTAGTCTTCTTCAGAATTATCTTCAGAATTTTCCTCAGATTCTTCTTTAAATTCCTCTTTAGAATCTTCTTCAAAGCTTTTTTNCAAAACTTTCTTTAAGTTGTTATTCATTGTTATTATCTACTAATGTATTTGTTTTCAAATCTTAACTTATCAAGATAATTAGTATTTAAAATATTATAAAACTACATTATCTAAGTCATTAGATAACCTAAGTAAGGTAGATGTTTAAGGACAATGGAAATAAAAGATACTTAAGTAGACAATTAAGTCAAAGGTAAGATCTAATAATATATTTAAGTTGAACATAAAGAGTTTACTCTTATATTCTTATAGTATGCTTATATAAATAATGAAATGCAGTTAAACTTCTAAACTCCTAAGTCCTTAAATCTTAAGCTAATAAACCTTGGACTTTCTAAGTCTTAAATCCTTATTATGTAATAGTTTAATTGTTAAGTTCTCTTGTATACTATATCTATACTAAGCCTTAGGCTTATACTAATTAGTATGTTATAATAAAACTTATAACATTAATATATAACTTTTTTTATGATTATACTTATATAATCAAAATATCTTAACATTTAATAGTTAAAGAATATGTATAAGATATAATAAAAACCTTAGTAGAATAATATGATATTAATAAGCTAATTTAATAAATTCAAATGATTTATAAAATTTATAACTGTTTAAAAGAAGAATCTTTAATTCTATTAGTTAATTTATTTTTAAATTAATATATATTTGACTTTTAAAGTCTAAAATTCCTTCTTTTACTCTTGAAAATCAAATAAAATAATATAACTAATAAACTTTAATATTATTATTAGTATACCTTGATATAAAAGAAAGTATAATAATATCTTCAAGAAGGTTATTATATACTTAATTTTCTATAATCCATATGCTTTTTACAAGAATAATCAGTAGAATAAGAGTTCTTTTATCTGTAGATATATATTCTATAATTGTAAGAGATTTATAATTTTGAAAAGTACTTTTATATAACTAATACTTTATTAGTAAAACTATGTATTTACTTAAATATATTTATCTTTAATATCTTTTTAATTTTAACTGATACAATAACTTATTCTTCTTTAACTATATTAATCCAAAAGCTTATTTTATCCATATTATAAATATTTCCTTGTAAAACCTTGTTTTCATGTTGAAGATCATTATATTTTAAAAATCATTACTTTATTACCTCTTTATCTTGAGCTTGAATTTGTTCCTTTTTGATAAGTTTAGTTGTAATTATATAAAACTTAAGATTTACTTTTAAGAAGTTATACATTCATTATATTGATGGTTTTGTATTGTCTTCATAAAAGAAAGTTATTACTTTGAGAAGTATAACCTTATTTAATAAGTTATCATTATATACTTATATTTTAATATAAGAATGTAATGCTTCGATTTGATAAGGCTTCAAAAAGGAAGAGTATCCTCTAGACTATATAACTTTCTTTGTAAACTTCAAACAACATTAAATTACTTTTCGAAGAGTATTAATCTTAACGTTGAATATATATGTAATAGTTATAATAGTAACTTGATTGGTAAAATCTTCTTGATTGGTAAAATACTAGTTAATAGCATCTTTCAATTATTTGTCATCAAGTTTAGTTATTATAGAACTAGTTCTTGTTATTTTAAAAGGTATATTGATTGAAAAATATATGGTGTTAGTAGTAGAAATACATAATAGAAGTATACATTTTTAATGTTTAGGTTTTATGAAAGGTAACTGATTTATTTGAGGTGATCGAATATTTTTNACTAACTAATAATTGGTTATACTTGGAGGTAGGAAAATATCATTTACTAACCATTTAAAAGTAGTTGGTAAAAAAACTCTATCACCTTAAAAAAGTCTATCATCTTTTGCAAGATAGCTAAGATATGTAAATTGCTATATAAATTCTATCTAAATAAAGGAAGATATATTTGTTATGATGAAATAACTACTTTAATTCTACAAAATCTTGATCTATCCATAACAGCTTTATATTCTCTGTTTCTTATGATAGTTCAGTAGTAATAATAGAGTTAATAATAAGATCTTTTATAATAGTAACTAACCTTAGAAAAGGGGGTTTTATTCTTATATATATATTTTCTAGTATAATATTAATATCTTTGTCTTTGTCTTTGTCAAATAGAATAATAGATCATTGAATTATAATTGGATTAACTAGTATATTAAATGTTTTAAGGTATAATTCTAATAGTATAAAATACTCTTTATTCTTCTTATATTAAGTAATTTTTNACAATTATAACTTTATATTCTCTTTCCTTTACTTTTTTATATCTTCAAGTTTTTTAAATATATCTTTTTAAGCTGTATTTCTTGCTTCTTTTATAGTNATTTTAACTTATTTCTTTAAAGTTAACTCTTCTTACTTCTTCTTTTCTTTAATCAATTTATAAAAATTGAATATAATATCTTTATACTTAGATTTAGTTATTCTCTTTTTATTTCTTACTTTTGTTATATTTAATTCTTTCTAACTTGTTATAGTTATAACTTGTTTAAGTTAAGTAAGATTTATTAACTTAAGAGTATATTTAATGCCTTTAATCGTTAACAAGAAATGTTGTGTAAAAGGGTTAGAAAACACTTTTAGAATATGATTTTCAAGCTTTTTTAATACTTGAATATTATATTGTACAATTTTAAGTGTAAAAGGAAGAGTTAGAAGTATTAATTCTTCTAAGCAAATAAGAATAGAATAAGATCAAAGTTAAGAAAGTGCTTTTTTAACATTAATTAACTATATATTACTATTGTGAAAAACATAATATATAATATCTTTTTATAAAGTTTGTTCTTAAATATTAGCTAAATCATAAAGAAAGGAAATTATTATATATTTAAGCTTAAAGCGTTAAAGTACTTATTGTATAGTTTTTTTNATAATTATATTTATATAGTTGAAATATCTTAATGTTTAACAATTAAAGAATATGTATAAGATGTAATGGAAATCATAATAGAATAATATGATATTAAGTTGTTAATTTGATAAATTCAAGTGATTCATGAGATTTATGATCATTTAAAAGAAGAAGCTTTGTTTCTATTAGTTAATTTGTCTTTGAATCAATATATATTTATCTTTTTGAGTTTAAAACTCCTTCTTTTACACTAAAGAATCAAATAAAGTAATATAACTAATGAACTTTGATATTATTATTAGTATAATTTGATGTAAAAGGAAGTATAATAACATTTTCAAGAAGGTTATTATATACTTAATTTTTTATAATCTATATGCTTTTTACAAGAATAATCAGTAGAATAAGAGTTTTCTTATTTACAAATATATACTTGATAATTGTAAAAGATTTACAATTTTAAAAGGTACTTTTATATAACTAATACTTTATTAGTAAAACTATGTATTTACTCAAATATATTTATCTTTAATACCTCTTTAATTTCAACTGAAATAATAATTTGTTCTCCTTTAATTACATTAATCCAAAAGCTTGTTTTATCCATATTATAAATATTACTATGTAAAACCTTGTTTTCATGTTGAAGATTATTATATTTCAGGAACTATTACTTTATAACCTCCTTATCTTAAGCTTAAATCTATTCTTTTTCAATTAGTTTAGTTGTAATTATATAGAATTCAAGATGTGTTTTTAGAAAGTTGTATGCTTATTATAACAATAATTCTGTATTGTCTTTATAAAGGTATATTGCTGCTCTAAAGAATATAACCTTGTTCAATAAGTTGTTATTGTATACTTATGTTTTAATATAAGGAAGTAATGCTTTGACTTGGTAAGGCTTCAAGAAAGGAGATCATCTTATAAGCTGTTTAAGCCCTTTTACAAGAGTTAAACAATGTTAGATTACAGTATGAAGTGTATTAATCTTAACCTTGAATATGCATGTAATAACTGTAATAGTAACTTGATTGTTAAGGTCATTTTGGTTGTTGAAATACTATTTAATAACATCTTTTAATAGGTTGGCATCAGATTTAGTCATTACAGAACGGGTCCTCGCCATTTTAAGAAGTATATCAATTGAAAATTGTATAATGTTAACAGTACAAACATATAATAGAGGTATACAATTTCAATGTTTAAGATTCGCAAAAGGTGATGGACTTTTTTTGAGGTGATGGAGTTTTTTTTTACCAACTACCCTTAAGTAGTTGGTAAATGATATTTTCCTACCTCCAAACATAACCAACTATTACCCTTAAGTAGTTGGTAAGCGATATTTTCTTACCTTTAAGTACAACCAACTATTATATAACAATTTATTCTTTAAATTTAATTTTATAATTTAATAACCACATAAGTTATTGTCAATTTATCTATAACATAAAGTACAGTATACAATTATACATAATATACTCATTATACTATTCTATAGTTGTTATACAATTAAGGGTAAGAGGGTAAAGTTATAAGAGCTTTACTCATTCCTATTACTTAATCAGGATTAACTTACAAGAGTATATGAATATCACATGTACATAACTATTATTCTACTAACACTAGAATTACTCTAAAAATGACTGTACATTATAACTCTCAAAACACTCAAATCCATAGAGTTTTCTTAATTGTATGCTAATTACTTAATTAAGAATAACTCTAAATCCTTCCTCTGTAAGATCTTCTGTTTTACTACTTATACTATCATGTTTTACTCATTTTACTACTTTTAATTACACTTTATTAATATTCAACAGTTATTTTAGAATGTTTGATAACTTTCTTTTGGTTATAAAATCAGTTGGATTTGTAATTCTTTTAATTTATTGTATTTTAACAATTTAATGTTGTTTGTATACTTAGCAAAGACATATCATGTTAATCATAAACTACTTTTCCTGTATAATTCTTAACTTGATAAGGTAATTGTACAGTAACCTTGAATTTATATATATAACTAATAAGAGATTAATTTTAAGGATTCCTTTGATAGTTGACTTGATCACAGCTTTTATATTGAATCTATAAGTTATTCTGTACAATTCTAAGGCCAAAACGTTATATATAATCCTTTTACACTTAATCAATGTCTAATATAATGTATTTACATTTCCCTTATAATTTACAAATGTTATAATATAGTCAATTTATAATAATAAGTCTTTGTTGTTCATAAATGAAGTGTTTATAAAGACTAATAATTATAATGTCTTCTTATCAAGCTTAATGAATTGTATTCCTTTAATAGCATTTTAAATCTATTATTATAAGTGTTTATTCAATGATTTCATATCTTCTTAACTAGGATTAATAACTTAAGTAATTATTAATAAGTTGTATAACATTTCTAATTAGCAAACTAAAGTTATATATACTCTTTAAGTATGTTATACAATATATTACTCCTTAATAATAAGGTTTTGGTATATAATTCCTTATAAGCTTATTATAATAGTTAATTTCCTGGTTACAAGTTATAGATTAACATATTAACATTTTTGAATAAGTAAAATTCCAGTATTATTTAATTATATAATATTCTCATTAAACTTAATTCCCTTATTAATAATTAACATTTTGTATTCTTTTACTAAGAAGTTAGCCTTTTTCAATTGTTCTTGCTTAAGTTCAACAAATTAAATGTTTTCAACAAATAAAGTATTATTAATTTAAAGCTTTATAACATTAAAAGGTTTAATGCTATATAATAAGCAAAGGTTGTATATTAACAATTTCATAACAAGTATTTTAATATAATAAGAGTAATAAGTTTAAAACTAATGGTTTTCAACTTTAAGGACTTTGTAAAGTAGTTTTACAACTTGTAAAATTAAACCTTCACAAAGACTAAGTTATTCTATAAGCTTTAAAGGTGGTTATATATAGAAATTCTGATTTAACAAAGTAATAGACTGTATATACACTTATAAAATATCTTATAAGTATAAGCTTATATCTTTATACTTTATAATAACAATACAAAGAATAATATACTAGTTAATATGTTAAATAATAAGTGATTAAGTTAAAACAAACTTTTTCTCATTATCCTTATAAACTTATATTATAAAGTATGACTTTTCGAAAGCTTTTTCAATTTTCTTGTTTTTGATTTCATTTATAAACTTAACGTTGAATATATGTATATTATTAAGCATATCTTAAGGGTTTACAGTTTTAAAAACATTCTTTTTAAGTAATCTTGATATTTCAACTTAATATAAAGTTATAAATTAAAGTTTTAATTCTTTGTCTTATAAGAAAGTAATGATTTTAAGGTATTTATAAGGTTTTTTNATGTTTTCACTTTACAAGTAATACTAATAGTAAAGTAACAGTTATAGTCAACTTATTAAACTCCTCTTAATACTCTTTAATGGTTATAATTCTCAGCTTTAACTTTGATAACTTAATTTTATCAATTTCTTCTATAAGTATAAAATATAATTTTACAATTATTAACTTAAATAGTATATTCTTATGTAATAATATTAATATATACATTTCTTTATTTATACTTATAAGCTTGTATAACTCTTCTTAACTTTTGTTTTAACTTGTATTTCTTACTCTTCATATAAGAACATTTGAATTCAATAATAAGTCATGAATAATACTTATATTAAGGTTGTTATACATGTTAATTACATTTTATACTTATTGTTTTACTTTGATTTTGTTAATTTCCTTTATAATCTTCTTGATTATCATAACTCTTTAACTTATAATTAAGGTTAAAATGTGTTACAGGTTTTACCACAACATGCTAATTGGTGTAAGCCTGAGGCTTGGTACAAATATGTTGTACAAGAGAACCTAATAATTAGATGGTCATATGATGAGGACCTAGGACCTAGGGGGTCCAGGGTCTGTCAGCTTAGGACTTGAGGACTTGGGGGTCCGGGGGTCCAACCTTATTTCATTATTTATATAAGCACACTGCAAGAACATAAGAGTAGACTCCTTGTGTTTAACCTAAATACATTACTAGATCTTGCCTTTGACTTAGTCGCCTGCTTGTGTGTTATACATTTCTGCTGTCCTTAAACATTTACCTTACCCTTGGTTATCCAGTGACCTGGATAGTATAGTTTTGTAATATTTTGAACATCCTTATCTTGATGAATTAGGATTTGGAAACAGACATATTAGTAAATAACAACAATGAACAATAACCTGAAGAAGGTTTTGAAGAAGGCTCTGAGGAAGAATCTGAAGAGGGATTTGAGGAAGTATTAGAGGAAAGTTTAGAAGATAGTTCTGAAGAAGACTAAGGTGAGGACTAGACTATCAAGGAAATTAACATTTAAGAAGGAGTATTAGAGGAAGTTGTTATGTTATTAAAGTAATCTACTAAGTTAACAGAAGGATTAACTGTTAGAGAATTGTTAAGAGTTGTAAGAAAGAAACTAGTATTTCTATTACTTAAACTTGACCTAGAGTTAGTATTAAGAGCTTTAAGCCTGGACTCTGATCTAGACTTTGAACTAAAAGACAATGTTGAATAAGTTCTAATGGTAATACTTAGAGAAGTCAAAATTATTAGGCTAGACTTATTTTATAAGGACAAGAAGAAGTTTAAGGTATATCTTGTACAAATAAGAACTTATTTGGTATTGAATGATTACTTATTGCTTAAAGACATGCATAAGGTTCTGTAAGCATTGACATACCTGAGAGGAGTAGCTGAGACTTGGTTTCAACCCTTTAAGGATGAGTGGTTTACAATGAACAGAGGAACAACAAACTAGGAGGTAAGAAATATTATTAGGAGTTAAGCTAATTACACTGGAGAACTTAAATGATTGTATGAAAATGTTGATAAAAAGAGGAATACTAAAAGATGATTAACTTATCTTAGACAAACCAAGAGCCTTAATAAGTATACAATGTTATATTGTTAGTATGTAGTAATGATTAACTAAGAAGAGGAAGCTTATATACATTAGTATAAAACTGGACTCAAGGACTTTATTAAGGAAGAATTATACTAACAACTAGTTATTATAATACTTAATGCCTTTATTAACTTATCTATTAAGATTAAGAATAAATAATATGAAATGATCTTGGACAAGAAGAGTAGATCTTACTTTAACAGAAGAAAGACAAACAATAAGAAGGATTATAAAGACTCTATAAAGTTAAACATTANTAAAGAAAGGAAAAACATTTAAAGGTAAAGGAAAAAAGTACTTTGAAAGGAAAAGCAAAAAAAGGAATTCCTTTAGAATTTCCTTTGAGGAACTTGACAAAAGAAGAAAGAATAAGTTATGTTTTAAGTATAGATTTCCTAAACATATAATAAATACTCATAAGAAGGATAATAAGTCAAGTACATTAGTTAAAGTTAGAGTTATGAGGATCTTAAGAATTATGGATATCTTGTTAGAATTATCAGAAGAAGAAAGCTTGAATAAAGAAGAGGGTTCTTTAGAAGAAGAGGAAGAACATTAAGGCTTAGTAATTATACTAAAAGTTATTGTTGAAACTGATGTAGATGAGATGGTAATGGCAAGAATCTTAGAAACAGGTTTTGTATTAATAAGAAGGACTTAGTATATAGGATATCTTTAAAATCAAGAGGAGGTTATTAGCTTAAATAGATAGAGATTTATGCTAAGAGTTAGTAGAATCTAGATGATTATGTTAGTAGAATTTGAGGTTATACTAACAAAGTAATATCTTGTTTCCAGAGAATTATTAGTCTTGAAATATTATCTTATAATTAGTATAAAAGGATTAAGAGGATAAGAAATCCTGGACAAGAGTTAACTTTATAAAATTGTATWATAAAGAAGATATCTAAATACTTTATTAATAAGTATATAAGGTATATTATACTTTAAATATTATTTTATATAACATTTATGAAGTTATAAGTAACTGTCGGTTCACCTGTAGCACGAAGTACGGTATGCAATTATACGTAATATACTCGTTGTGCTATTCCATGGTTGTTGTACGATTAAGGGTAGGAGGGCGAAGCTGTAAGAGCTTCGCTCGTTCCCACTACCTAATCGGGACTAGCTTACAGGGGCACATGAATATCACGTGTACGTAACCACTATTCTACCAACACTAGAGCTACTCTAAAAATGGCCGTATGCTGTAGCTCCTAAAACGCTCAAATCCGTAGAGTTTTCCCAATCGCATGCTAATTGCCTAATTGGGAATAGCTCCAAATCCCTCCTCCGTAGGATCTTCCGTTCTGCTACCTATACTATCATGTTCTACCCATTCTACCACTTCCAATTGCACTTTATTAGTATCCAACAGTTGTTTCAAAGTGTTTGACAGCTTTCCTTTGGTCATGGAATCAGCTGGATTTATAGTTCCTTCAATCCATTGTACTTCAGTGATCTGATATCGTTTGTACACTTAGCAGAGGCATATTATGTTAATCATAAGCTGCTTTTCTTGTGTGATTCTTAACTTGACAAGGTAATTGTACAATAACCTTGAATTTATATATATAACTAATAAGAGGTTAATTTCAAGGATTCCTTTGATAGTTGACTTGATCATAGCCTTTATATTAAATCCATGAGCTATTCTGTACAGTTCTAAGGCTAAAACATTATGTATAACCTTTTTATACTTGATCAACGTTTAGTATAATATATTTACATTTCTCTTATAGTCTGCAAGTGTTATAATGTAGTTAATTTGTAATGATAAGTCTTTATTGTTTGCAAATAAGATGTTTGTAAAGACTAATAGTTGTAATGTCTTCTTATCAAGCTTGACAAATTGTATTCCTTTAATAATATTCTAAATCTGTTATTATAAGTGTTTATTCAGTGATTTTATGTTTTCTTGACTAGGATTAATAGTCTAAGCAGTTATTAATAAGTTGTATAACACTTCTAATTAGTAAACTAAAGTTATATATACTCTTTAAGTATATTATACAATATATTACTCTTTGATAATAAGGTTTTAGCATATAATTCCTTATGAACTTGTTATAATAGTTAATTTCCTAATTATAAGTTATAGATTAACATATTAGTACTCTTGAGTAAGTGAAATTCCAGTATTATTCAGTTGTATAATACTCTTATTAAACTTGATTTCCTTGTTAATAGTCAACATTTTGTATTCTTTTGTTAAGAAATTAACCTTTTTTNAGCTATTCTTACTTAAGTTTAACAAATTGAGTATTTCTAACAAACAAGGTATTATTAGTTTAAAACTTTACAACATTAAAAGGTTTAATACTATACAATAAGTAAAGGTTATATATTAACAGTTTTATAACAAGTACTTTGACATAATAAGAGTAATAAGTCTAGAACTAGTAATTTCCAACTTCAAGGACTTTGTAAAGTAACTTTACAACTTATAAAATTGAGCTTTTGCAAAGACTAAGTTACTTTATAAACTTTAAAGGTAATTGTATGTAGAAATCCTGATTTAGTAAGGTAATAAATTGTATATATACTTGTAAAATGTCTTATAAGTATAAGCTTGTACTTTTGTACTTTATAATAATAATATAAAGAATAATATACTGGTTAATACATTAAATAATAAGTAATTAAGTTAAAACAAGCTTCTTCTTATTGTTCTTATAAGCTTATACTACAAAGTATAACTTTTCAAAAGCTTTTTCAGTTCTCTTGTTCTTGATTTTGTCTACAAACTTAATGTTGAATATGTATATATCATTAAGTACATCTTAAGGGTTTATAGTTTTGAAAATGCTCTTTTCAAGCAATCTTAATATTTTAACTTGATGTAAGGTTACAAATTAAGGTTCTGGTTCTTCATCTTATAAGAAAGTAATAATTTTAAAGTATTTGCAAAGTTTTCTATATCTTTACTTTATAAGTAATACTAATAGTAGAGTAATAATTATAGTTAACTTGTTAGGCTTCTCTTAGTACTCTTCAACAATTGTAATTCTTAACTCTAGCTTTAATAGCTTGATTCTATCAATTCCTTTTGTAAGTATAAGGTATAGTTTTATAACTGTTAACTTGAATAGTATATTCTTATACAGTAATGTTAATATATATGTTTCTTTATTTATACTTATAAGTTTATATAACTTTTCTTAACTTCTATTCTAGCTTGTGTTTCCTGCTCTTTATACAAGAATATCTGAATTTAGTAATAAGTTGTGAATAATACTTACATTAAGATTATTATGTATATTGATTATATCTTGTACTTGTTATTTTACCTTGATTTTGCTAATTTCCTCTATAACCTTCTTGATCATCATAATTCTCTAACTTATAATTAAGGTTAAAGTATTGAGTTTTAACATGTATAAGTAAATATTATAAACTAGTAATATAAGGACAAGTCTGTCAAGTCTTATTAAATCGTTAATAACCTTAAATATTATTTGTAAAGTTATATCTTTGTCAAGATTATAAATTTCAATTATAATTATCTAATAAGTATATTATATAAGTGTATAATATCATTTAACATAATTAATTAAGTTATAAGCTTTTACTAGAACTACTTTCAAGGTTATTCTTATAATTATAATACTTTACTAGAACTTCTTACTAATAAAGTTCTTTTCAATGTCAATTATAATTTAGTCTAGAAGTCTTAAGTAAGTATTAATTTAACAAGCTTGTAAAGTATCTTAAGTATACTTTATGTTAATATTCTAAAATTATCTATTAGCCTAATAATATATTCTTTTGTTAACAATATAAAGTATAAGTTTGTTGTTGATGTAGAAGATATTGACAATAATAAAGTAGTTAAAGTTAACATTGTCTTATAAGTTGAATCTAAATCTTCTTAACAATTTCTTATAACATTAACAATAAGTATAAAACTTGATAAGGTATTCTAATATGTCCTTGTTAATATTATAGCTTGTACAGTCTAATATACATTGTAATCTAGTTATTAACAAGTAGTTAAAACATTAGTATAAATGTTATAATTCTATATTAGTTAAGAAACAAGGGTTTTCCTTTAATGAATCAAAAACAAAAGTATATAAAGATATATCCTAAAGTAAAAAGTTATAATTAAATCATCATATAATTAAAATACTTCCTTGTAAAGTAATAAGTAAGTTTATAAGGTTATTGAAATACATACTCAATTAGTCTATATCTATTAAGTATAGTAAAAAGAAAGTAGTTGATTCAATTATATAAAATTCAATTTACTTAATTAATGTATTCATTAGTATAAAACTTATCAAAGTTGTACTCTTAATTCCGAATTATATTATTATTATGCCTTTAATTGTAATGTTTAGTATTATGGTTTAGTCTACTCATTATAAAGCTTTGAATTAATTGTAACTGGTTGTAAAGTACTTTATAACTTTTGTATTAATCAAGATTCTATAAAATTGTCTTGAATTGTACCTTGTTAAGCTTTTTATACTGTACACTTCTGTTATAGTTGTTATAAAGGTTTTTAAGTTAAGTTCTTAAGGGTAATTCTTAATCATTAGCATCTTAGTAGTTAGTTAGTATAAGAAAGTATTATTAACTAGTTTTATAGTAATTAATATAGTTAATTTTACTAAGAAACTTTTATATAAGGTAAAGAATGTAATTATAATAAAGAATATAGTTTTAAGCTAGTTAAGTTCTTCAAAGTCTGTTTCTAAGTTGTTATTGACAAATAAGGTCTTAAAAGTAAGGTTTAGTTCTTCTTCAGAGTCACTTCCTTTATAATTAACAATGTATTGTTTAAACTGTTTATTAAAACATTATTCAAAGTTATAAATGCTAAAGTTAAATTTACTTATATTTTTGGCTTTAAAATGTGTTTTCTCTATACCTTGCTCTTCTTATAAGTGTTTCTATAATCAGTATCCTTCCCTTTTACATATAAAACATCTTCCTTGTGTTTAAGAGTATAAAGTAATATGCTTAAGGCCTTATGAATTGAATTGTTAGTTTGTTGTACAATTAGTATAATAATAACAATTTATAAAGTAAGTTTCATTATAATATTCTTATTCTTTTTTCCTTTTTGTATAACATAATAAACAAGTAAAGTTTGTTRATAAGTTGTTCTAAATCTCTTAATAAGTTTAAAATAGTATATTTACATACTGGAGATCCTTAACAAGCAATAATCAACTTTTTATNAAAAAATATTAATTGTTTTGTAAACTGGTTAAAAGTTATATTAAAGCTCTTAAAGCTTGTTAATGAGCAATTACATATTCTTAAGTATTATTTTCTTAAGGTTTTTAATTATAATTAAGACTAATATTATGCTTTCTTATTCAGTATAAATTCAACAATAATATATAAGTCTTTTGTAAAAGTTGTATAAATAAGTATATACCTTTTCAAATGTACATTTAATAAGGTTGTTAACGATGAAATAGCCTTTTACTAGTCTTGTTAACATAGTAAAGAACACTTTGATATAGAATTCCTTTAGCAATTCTACTTATTCATAATAATTTTTGAAGATTATCAACTTATATTCAAAGTTATTAATTACTCTATTGTATTTCTAGTCCTTTGTATACATTTTAACAATATCAGAAACTTGTTTCATATACACAAGTTAGGTTAAAGGTAATAGTGATAAGTTAAGCTTATAGTTAAGGTTATAGTATTGTTGTAATCTGTAGAATTGTTACTCACTTTGAGGAGTTTTAATAATACTTAATTCTTAACTTGTAAACATTAAGTTAAGAGTTTTAAAGTTAATTTAAGAGTTTGTAAGTTGAATAGTTTCAAGGAGTATAATAACCATAAAAGTGATAAGTTTCTTTTTAAAAGTTATAAAGAGTATCTTTAAAGTCTTCTTTGTCTTATATATGTTATTCTTCTTTTTGTAATACATTTACAAAGGTTTAAGCAATTATAATATTCTTGTTATTATATATTACTTATATACTATTATAATAAAGGCAATTACATAAGCTTTATAACTCTTTCTGAGGAATTACTTTAAAGTAGTTAATAGTAAAGTCTTTGAAATCATCTTAAAACAAGTCTTAAAAGTTTATATTACTTCTCTTATTAAAATAATATTCATAAACTTTAGTTTCTAAAAATTCAAACTAATTGNTTTTTTATAAGTCTGGTTATTATTTCTCATTTCCATTTCTTGATTTATACTTCCTAATTTACCTTTATAATACTCTTCATCACCTTTATAATGGTTTCCAGTTTGTTTTCCTTTGNTATTCTTTATTATATCTTTTGTTTTCACTATGTTTCTTGTTATTCTTAAGCTGTACATGTATAGTCTACTAGTACTAACATAAGATACTTGATTGACTGTAAAACAAAATTAGTTATGCATAAGTACAAAAAGTATTTACTTATAAGTAGTAAATTCTGTAATTATAAAGGTTTAGACAAAAGTTTTTCAAGGGTATAATAGCTTTTTAGTCTTCTCAAACATAAAGTTTTATAAGCTTTTAAAGTTCTCCTGTATACTTGTAAAGGCTTATAGTTTTATAATAAAAAGTGAAAGTAAAGTAAAAGATTATAGTTTTGGTAGTTTGATATGTTGTTTCTAATTTAAAATGAAAGATATAAAGAAAGTAATAATTTTTGAATAGAAATTGATGAAAATGAAAAGTAGAAGAATAGTTTTTTGAATAGAATTAATCAATTAACTGACTATACAACTCTGTAAGTAAACTATTTAACATTTAACTGAATATATTGTTTTTAGCAAAAACAAGTTCAACAACAACAACTATGAAAAGGGATTGTTAAATGTCTTACTAATTAAGTTATAATTTTTGAATAGTTATTTCCCTCTTTGATTAAGGTAAATTACAACTTTGTAAGAAAACTATTAAATGTCTTACTAAACAAGTCATAATCTCCTAAGATTCAGCTTTAAAAGAGGATTACTGAATATCTTACTGATTAAATAATAATCTCCTGATCTGTATGTACAAATTGATCAGTGTTAGTTCACTTGTAACATGAAGTACAATATGCAATTATATATAATATACTTGTTATGCTATTCTATAATTGTTGTTTTACAATTAAGAGTAAAAGAACAAAGTTGTAAAAACTTTGCTTGTTCTCATTACTTAATCAGGACTAACTTACAAAGGCACATGAATATCATATGTACATAACTACTATTCTACTAATATTTATAAATGCTCTTATATCTTATACTTAACTTATTATTTAATTTCTAAAATACTTTTATATCTTAACTATTAAGATATTATTCCTTTTAGAGATTTATTCTTTTGTATTCAATGGATATACTATTACTTCTTAGTCAAACTGTCAAATGATCTCTTTTATTTGTTCTTTCTCTTTTAACAACATAATAAGTAATTTTAATAATAAAGAGTTCTCCTTTGTAATGATTAAGGGTTTTATATCTTAATTAACTAGTCTAACTTCGATTTGTACAGATTCTCTTCATTTTTATAAAGTATAATATTCTTTAACTTTAGTCAATTATTCTACAAAATTTCCTAACCTTCAAATCTCTTTATACAACAATTCTGCTTTTGATTACTCTTGTTAGAAAGTCAACATTATATACCTTTTATATATTAAGTTATTTTGTCCTTATACAATGTAAATCAAACCTTCTTCAATTATTATCCAAGTGTCCTTAAGCATTTAGTCAAAATCTTCTTAAATTTGAGTTTTCTTTACAAATAAGGAATACTTATATATCCTCTTCTTTATAATAATACTTTAGAGGTTAGTTTTATAGATTAAGATTATGTCCTTAAAGTTGAATTCATATTCAATAATAATCATTTCTTCTTATTATATAATTTTATAAAGTTAGCTTTTGTCCAAGATTTCTTATCCTTTTAATCCTTTTATGTTTATTGTTAAATAATATCTTAGAATTAACATTTCTTTTAAAATAGGATATTACTTTGTTAGTATAACTTTAAAGTCTTTTAATATAATTATTTAGATTTTACTAACTTTAAATATTGACTTTTATTTGTTTAAACTTATAACTTCTTCTTGATTTTAAGAGTATTTTATATGTTAAGTCCTTCTTATTGTTATAAATGTTAGTTTATTGACTTCTTCACTAGATGTCTCCTCTAAGCTTAAGCTTCCTTCTTCTGAAGATTCTGACAAGATATTTACAATTCTCAAGATTCTCATAACTCTTACTTTAACTAATATACTTGACTTGTTATCTTTCTTATAAGTATTTGTTATATGTCCAAGGAGTTTACACTTGAAATACAACTTGTTTTTTCTTCTTTTGTCAAGTTCTTCAAGGGATATTCTAAAAGAATTTCCTTATTTGCTTTTTCCTTTAAAGTACTTCTTCCTCTTTCTTTTGAAGGTCTTTTCCTTTCTTCATAATGTCTAACTTTATAAGGTCTTCTTAATTCTTTTTTGTTGTTTNGCCTTCTTTTNGGTTAAAGTAGGATTTTTTCTTTTTTTATCCAAGATTATTTTATNATTGTTTATTCTTGATCTTAATAGATAAATTAACAAGAGTATCAAATGTAATAATTGTTAATCATTAATATAATTCCTCTTTAATAAAGTCTTTTAACCTAATCTTATACTAATGTATATACACTTCTTCTTTTTTAGTTAACTGATATTGTATATTAATGATAAAGTATTATATATTTGTTAAGATTTTTAATTTGCTTAAGATAAGTTAATTATCTTTTAATATTCTTCTTTTCATTAATATCTTTATATAAATGTTTAAATTCTTTTGTGTAATTAACCTAACTTATGATGATGTTAATTATTTCTTAATTCTTTGTTTCTTTATTTATTGTAAACTATTTGTCTTTAAAAGGTTAAAACTAAGTTTTAACTATTCTTCTTAAGTATGTTAATATTTATAAAACCTTATACATGTCTTCAAGTAATAATTGATTATTTAATATTAAGTAAGTTCTTATTTGTACAAGATATGCTTTTAACTTCTTTTTTGTCCTTATAAAACAAGTCTAGTCTAATGATTTTAACTTTTTTNAAATGTTGTTATTAAAGCTTGTTCAATGTTGTTCTCTAGTTCAAAGTCTGGATTAAGGTCTAGACTTGAAGCTTTTAGTATTAGAATTGGTTTTAGGTTAAATTTAGATAATGAAGGTATTAATCTCTTTCTTGTAGTTCTTAACAATTCTTTAACAGTTAATCTTTCTGTTAACCTTGTAAGTTGTTTTGATAGTATAACAACTTCCTCTAATACTCCTCCTTGGATGTTAGTTTTCTTGATAATCTAGTCCTTACCTTAGTCTTCTTCAGATCCCTCTTTAAATTCTTCTTTAAAGCTTTCTTTAAAACCTTCTTCAAGTTGTTATTCATTGTTGTTATTTACTAGTATGTTTGTTTTCAAATCCTGATTTATCAAGATAGGTAATGTTCAAAATGTTATCAAAATTATATTATCTAGGTTACTGAATAGCTAAGRRTAAGGTAGATGTTCAAGGATAGTAGAAACAGAAGACATTAGRGTAAGTAATTAAGTTAAAGGTAAAGTTTAATAATGTATTTAAGTTGAATATAAGAGGTTTACTTTTATGTTCTTATAGTATACTTATATAGATAATGAAATATAGTTAAATCCTTTAGAGTCCTCAAAGTCCTTTAAAGTCCTCCAAGGATCCTAAGACTTCATCATGTAATCCTTGATTATTAGATTCTTTATATATATCTTTCTTATACTAAGCCTCAAGCTTATACTAATCAACTTGTTAAGTGATATCCATAACATTATACAAGGTTATACTCATTTGTTTATATAAGAACATATTCTTTAAACTTTAGTTAAGAACTTTATATTCAACTTAAGTTATAACTTTATTATATATACTTGTTTATTATAACTATAAATAACTTATTTCTACATAAACCTAATAAGAGTAACTAGACTTACTTTATATAACTATGTTATAAGAAGTCTTATAATACTTTTATATAAACCTTATAAGAGTAACTAGCTCGAGTTTATATGATTATATCCTTAAAGGTCTTGTAATATTATATAAACAAAGTACAAATTATTTAAAAGTTTAATTATATTATTTAAGCTTATTAATACTTTAGCTATTATATAAATAATCAACAATAAAATTGTTATAGAATTTTTAGACAAATTTATAATAGTATACTTGAATAACATTTTAATATACTCAAAAACAAAAGAAGAATATNAAAAGTTATATTAAACAAGTTTTAAGAGTATTACTTAAAGAAGAAATATATTACAAACTAATTAAGTACAAATTTTATATTAAAGAAATCAAGTTCTTAAGAGAAATCATTATTATTACTGGATTTNAAAATGAATTTAAAAAAGATTAAAGTAATTAAAAACTAAATTGAATTAAAGAATATTAAGAATATATAATCTTTTCTAAGATTAACAAATTATTATAAATAATACATTAAAGATTATATAATAATTATAAGACTATTAATATCCTTAACCAAGAAGGATAAACTATTTATATAAAACTAAAAAAAGACNAAAAAAACTTTTTCNAAAAGCTAAAAAATACTTTTGAAGATTAAATGTTAATATAACTTAATCTAGAAAAACTATTCTGAATNAAAAACAAATATATCAGATTATATACTTAAGGTAATGCTTAATTAACAGAATAACAAAATAAAATNAAAAACTATTAACATTTTATTCTAAGAAGTATATTCTAATTGAATTAAACTATAAAATATATAATAAGAAACTATTAACTATTATAAACTTATTCAAGAAATGGCAAGTTTACCTTGTAAAAGCTAAATATAAAGTAAAAGTTTTAACAGATTACAAGAATTTAATTTACTTTATTATAATAAAAAAAGTTGAATAAACAACAAGTAAGATAAGTAGAATTGTTAGCAGATTACAATTTCCATATACATTATATTAAAGGATTTGAGAACATTAAAGTAAATACTCTTAGTAAAAAACCAGAATTCATAAAGAATAACATATATAAATTAAAAGCTATTTTGAAGGAAGAAGGCTAAGACTTAGTANTTTTAACATATACAAGTTAACAAAGTATTATAACTTATAAGTGAAAAATAACTATAAAAGATTTAAAAAGCAATTATAGAAGAAGATTAAAAAAGAAAATAAGAAATTATATAACAACTTCTTTATAAGTTATTATAATAAAAGAAAAAGCTAAGGATAAGAATTCTATAATTTTAGTATTTGGATTTATAATAATAAGCTAGTTATACTAGATACTTTAGCTAAAAAAGTTTATTAAAGAATAATATAAGTTGTTAGAACATAAACATTAAAGAATAAACAAAACTAAAAATAAAATTTAACAAAAATTCTATATTTATAAGTTAAAGCAAATTGTTAGTAAAATCATTAAAGAATATAATATTTATAACAAAAGTAAGAATTAACATAGATTACTATATAAACAATTATAATCATTAAAAATACTTAAACAATTATAACAATTTATATCTTAAGACTTTATTGTCAAACTTTTACTATTACAAACAAAGTGAAAAAGCTTTAATACCAATTAATATAATGTAATACTAATAATAATTAACAAACTGATAAAGTTTATATTAATACTATTATTCAAAAAGTCATAGATAACAGAAAACCTTATAAAAATATTCTTTAAACATATAATAATAAATTATAAACTTTTAAAAGAAATAATATTGAATAAGGATAAATTGTTTATGTTAAAGTTTTAAGAAACTTTAATAAACCTTATAAGAGTAAAACAAAAGCTATTAATAACTTTTTATCTTTAAACAAATAAACAAACAAAGTAAGTTAATATTATAGTTAAGATATATCTATACTATTATATTAACTATAAACAAGACAACTAAAGTAAAATTGTTATTACTAGTATAATTAACATATAATAATTCGAAAAGCAAAATTATAAAAGTTATACTATTTTATATAATTTACAAATACAAGTTTAATATAAACTATATTATAATATTCTTATTTTTTTTCCTTTTCGTATAATATAATAAACAAGTAGAATTTGTTAATAAGTTGTTTTAAGTTTTTTAATAAATTTAAAATAACATATTTATATGTTAAAGATTTTTAGCAAGTAATAATTAACTTTTCGTAAAGAATATTAATTGTTTTATAAGTTAACTAGAAGTTGTATTAGAGTTTTTAAAGTTTGTTAATAAGTAATTATATATTTTCAAACATTGTTTTTTTAAGGTTTACAGTTGTAATTAAAATCAATATTGNTACTTTTTTTATTTAGTATAAATTTGATAATAATATATAAGTTCTTTGTAGAAGTTATATAAGTAAGTATATATTTTTTCGAATATATGTTTAACAAAGTTGTTAACAATAAAATATCTTTTTGCTAGCTTTGTTAACATAGTAAAAAATATTTTAATATAAAATTCTTCTAGCAATTTTACTTGTTTATAATAACTTTTGAAGATTATTAACTTGTATTCGAAGTTATTAATTGCTTTATTGNTACTTTTAGTCTTCTATATATATTTTGATAATATTAGAAACTTGTTTTATGTACATAAACTAGGTTGAAGGTGATAATAATAAGTTAAGCTTATAGTTAAAGTTATAATTTTATTATAGTTTGTAAAACTGTTATTTACTCTAATGAGTTATAAAAGTATTTGANTTTTTAACTTGTAAACATAGAATTNAAAAACTTTAAAACTAATTTGAAAGTTTATAAGTTAAATAATTTTAAGAAGTATAATGATTATAAAAGTAATAAGNTTTTTTTTTGAAAATTATAAAGAGTTATTTTTAAGGTTTTTCTTATTTTATATATATTATTCNTTTTTTTTATAATATATTTACAAAAGCTTAAACAATTGTAATATTCTTGTTATTATATATTACTTGTATATTACTATAGTAGAAGTAGTTATATAAGTCTTATAACNTTTTTTTGAGGAATTATTCTAAAGTAGTTAATAGTAAAGTCTTTAAAATTGTCTTAAAATAAGTAGACTAGCTGATCAGTCCAGACTGGACTAGACTGTAAGTTTTGTAAAGACTGTTTTAAGACTATAGTCTGTACAGTCTAGACTGTACAAACTATAGTCTAAAGCTAAAATTTTAAGACTAGACTGTACAGTTTACAGTCTGAAGTTAAAATTTTAAGACTAGATTATAAGATTACAGTCTAGTCTGACAACAAATGTAAAGA
>NCSJ02000387.1:0-38137 GCA_002812745.2 Scytalidium lignicola
CCAACAACCTCAGCGACTCAGATTCACCGTCCGCCCAATGAATCGCGGCAATCCTGTGCTGGCTGGCCCCATCGCTTAGAGCATGTGAGCAAAAGCTACCATCGCCCGCTATCGCACTCTGCTGCTGTTAAATCTTCCTCCTCCTCTCCTTTCTCTTCTTGCAATTGATTCTTCCCAATCACACGCACCCTCTCCTTCTCTCCCTCTCTCCCTCTCTCTCGGGCTCTCCTTGCAATGGCACAGAGGCATACGGACAATGTCGCAAAGACGCCCTTTTCTGATCGGGCGAACACCGTCGTCCATCCACTCTCAGCCTACCTCCTCCGCCTCATGACCATCAAGAAGTCCAACCTCTGCCTCAGCGCTGACGTCTCCACCGCCAATACCCTGCTCCACCTCGCTGACACCATCGGCCCTTCGATTGTTGTCCTGAAGACGCACTATGACTTAATATCCAACTGGGACTATAATCCGACCACGGGAACGGGCGCCAAGCTGGCCAAGCTAGCACGAAAACATGGCTTCTTGATTTTCGAGGACCGGAAGTTTGGTGACATAGGGAATACGGTCCAACAACAGTACACGGAGGGTACAGCACGGATCATTGAGTGGTCGCACATTACGAATGTGAACATGGTGCCCGGCAAGGCTGTGGTGGACGCCATGGCGAGTGCTGCGAAGCGATGGAGGGAGCGGAAGCCATATGAGGTCAAGACGGATATTTCAGTTGGAACGCCTAGGCCTGAGAGCGTGGAGTCGGAGGGAGAGGACGAGAACAAGTTAGCGAGCCGCACAAAAGAGAACAGTCTGCACTCGGAACCAGAGAAGACGGCCGGCAGAAAGGCGAGCATTGTCTCCATCACCACTGTATCACAGCGTTACGAGCCGGTCAATTCTCCTAGGATTCCATCAGAATCAGAAGAAGATGATCAGACATTCCAGGCCATGGAAGAGCCACCTTTGAATCGGGGGCTGCTAATTCTAGCTCAAATGTCCAGCGAAGGAAACTTCATGACAAAAGGTTACACGGATGCTTGCGTCGAGAGTGCACGAGAGCATAAGGATTACGTCATGGGATTCATAGCACAGGAGTCGTTGAATACGCAGCTGGAAGATTCGTTTATCAACATGACTCCAGGCTGCCAATTACCTCCGGAAGGCGAGGAGGAGAATGCAGAGATTGCGGGCGATGGGAAAGGCCAGCAATACAACACACCACAGAAGATTGTAGGACTGATGGGGAACGACATTGTCATTGTAGGCAGAGGAATCATTAAGGCCGTTAATCCGATGACAGAAGCAGAGCGTTACAGGCAAAAGGCATGGGAGGCGTACGAGGCAAGGCTGAAATGATAGAGGGAGCATGGCACGGATTTTATGCACGAGCAAGGCGCTTTGGATGGAGAGCTGGGAGATTTAAAAAGAAAATAAAAGAGTTTTATCTATTCGAAGTTGCACAGGGCGGCGAATAGGCGTGGATACCCTCGATATATCTAAAGGAATGTGTATCATACACTAGTTCAATTTCACTACATTTCCAGCCAGGTCCTGCAGGACCAGGCTCACGGCGCAAAAAAAAAAAGAGNAAAACGCCCTTGGCAATCACTCTGTAATGAATGTGCAAAACCACCCCCAAGGCCAATTTTCGTTCAGCTTCACTTGAGGACAATCAATGTCAAATGCAACGTTACGTTATAGGACAATCCAACAGCAAAAACACATCTGAATCCCCCAATTCGCTGCCCCAGCCACGGTATCTCCTTCCAATTCGAAGAATCTGAGGAAAAGGCCAACAACCGCAGCCGAGGACCGCTTTGATATTTTTTTTAATTTTTTAATTCCAGTCCGAGGAAAGTTCGGAAGCCAATCACGATTGTGGCTTAATCAAAACATGCATCCCAATCCCCGCAGTTGCTGTCGCCTCCGCGAACGCCGTATCCCACTGCTCCAGCTCATAGACACCAACGACTCTCTGGTCCCCCTTTTTTGCCCAACTTCAGCCAGCTATTTAACCAGCTGACTCACCGCCTTTCGACTGAACATCTACTTTCCCTTGAGCTGCAAGTCGCGATGCACAGATACGTGATGTGATTCTGCGGTATCGCCGTAGGCACCTCCTATAAGAGTCACCCGGCGGCCATGTCGTAGCGCCAATCTCTCAAAATTGCTAGAGTTCGCAGCTACCGCAGGGGGGAGATATCGAAGTAAGGGTCTATCGGACGGAACTTCTGTAGGGCAGCCAGATCGACCTGCATGTCCCTGGTCATCTGCATGTTTTTGATCCGCTCATCGCTGTCCACGATATGCTTCAGCTCAGAAGCATTTCTACTCCATAGCAAAGACCCTCGCGCCCATTGCCAGCGCAAACCAAGGCAGCAGCACCGCAAAAATCCACCAGTTTCCAGGGCGATGATGATCCTTTTTTGCTAGCTTTCAGGCAGATATCTTCTAGCTCGTTGAATGCGACTGAAACCTGTGACAACGCAAGGAGATCCTCCAGGAGATATCCAAGTCCCCTCTTCGGATTTGCCCAGCAGACGAGCTTTGCTCAATGCGTAGAAATTCTCCAGAGGCACCTTGGTGCATTCAGTATAGGTGCTGTCTCTCCACTTGTCACGCATAATATTCTTGCTGCCTCCATTCAATCCCTCATGGATGCCGCTCAGGGCCATTGATGTAGGATCATCTCTACCGTAAATAGTCACATTGACGAGAATGAGCTGGCCCGGAGAGAAATATCGTGTCAAGTCCAATGACCGCTTTTCATCCGGTCTCCCGGCTGAGGACCCTGGGACAAGCGGCGTAGGGTCAGGGTAAGCGCTCGCCCTGTCGTAGATCTCCCGAGCATAGGAGAGGATGCAGGCCAGCAGAACCTTGACTGCGAGGGATCCAGGTGTGCGCTGGTGAACCGGAAGTTCTTTGACCAATGGTAGTTAGCCTGCTGTGTCTAAGAAGAGGCTACGGTAGGTTGATGGAAGGGGAGAAGCTTCCATTTTGGCTTCTTTTTTTTGAAGTTAGCCAACTATGAGGATTACTAGTCAAATATTTGGTTTAGATACAATATTCTCCAGGTAAACTCGACGGCATTTATTCAAGGACATTGGATAATACTTATATATCCGTATTCTTTATTTTATACTACGTAGCCGGTATGACTTCATTGTCCGAAGTTTATCACCACCAATATAGAAATGACAATAGTACTCTCTTGCACGTGCCTTGTTCCTGGGGTTTGTCAGGTTTGAAATTAAATCTGATTTGAAGATACTGCCAAACCCGCCAGGAAAAGCACAGTTTGTCTCTGAACCTAATGTGGAAACTGACATCATTTGATATCAATCAATATGTTTAAAATAACTACAGTAGAATAGATTTCAGTGCAATTTTATTCCTTTCAAAAGATTAAATTCATAGAAGCTTCAAAGCTGTCATAGATCCTCAAATCACGTGCTAAACCCCCTGTTCTACCTAGTCGAAGTTCAAACACCACCGATAATAAGTTAACCGGGAAAAGGAGTCTGATAGGTAACAGTAAAAGTTGTTATACAATTATCATCACATCACAAAGTCAAATGGGACAGAAAGAAATTATCANTTTTTAGAATTTTATTTATGCTACCTAATTAGGTGCTATCTGAAAACTGCAATGCATTGCTGAACACCAGCTTTTCCACTATATCATCCGATACACGATGAAAAAAGCGCATAACCGTTNAAAAAAAAGCAAAAGAGTCTAGCCATCAAAGGTAAGGAAATACCCCAATGTACGATGCAAACAAGGAGATTCGTAGAATGATGTGAAGGAAACACTTTAGTCGACTTCCTCGACATCAATGTCTTCACCACCCGATGGGGCAGGGCCACCACCGGGCATTCCACCAGGCATGCCACCAGCACCACCAGCAGCTGCTGCTGCTGCAAGAGGTTGGCAGACTTGCTCGAGCTCTTTGAGATGCTCCTCGTACTCCTCGATGGAAGCTTGCTCGCTGTCCTGGAGCCAGCTGCTGGTCTCCTCGATCTTAGCCTCGATGGCCGCCTTCTGGTCACCAAGCTTAGCAGCAACCTCTGGCTTTCTCAGCTCATTTCGGAAGGCGTTGGTAGTGCCCTCAAGGTTGTTCTTAGCAGCGATTCTTCGGGACTCCTTCTCATCTTCCTCCTTGTACTTCTCGGCCTCAGCCAACATGCGCTCGATTTCTTCCTTAGATAGACGGCCCTTGTCGTTGGAGATGACGATCTTGTTTGACTTTCCGGTACCCTTCTCAAGAGCAGAGACGTTCATGATACCGTTGGCATCAACATCGAATGTGACCTCAATCTGAGGAACACCACGTGGCGCAGGTGGGATACCAGTGAGTTCGAACTTGCCGAGCAAGTTGTTGTCCTTGGTCCGAGCACGCTCACCCTCGTAGACTTGAATGAGCACACCAGGTTGGTTGTCAGAGAAAGTGGAGAAGACTTCGGACTTCTTTGTTGGGATGGTAGTGTTTCGGGGGATGAGCTTAGTCATTTGGCCACCAGCAGTCTCAATACCGAGGGACAATGGGGCAACATCGAGGAGAAGGATCTCGTTGGTTGACTTGGAGCTGGTGTCACCGGAAAGGATAGCAGCTTGGACGGCAGCACCATAGGCAACAGCCTCATCGGGGTTGATGGACTTGTTGGGCTCCTTGCCATTGAAGAAGTCGGTGATGAGTTTCTGGATTCTTGGGATACGGGTGGAGCCACCGACAAGAACGATCTCGTGGACACTGGACTTGTCGATCTTTGCGTCTTGCAAGACACGCTCAACTGGGTCGAGGGTAGATCGGAAGAGATCCTGGCAGAGTTCCTCGAATCTGGCACGAGTGATGGAGGTGTAGAAGTCGACACCCTCATACAGAGAGTCAATTTCGATGGAGGTTTGAGCAGCAGAGGAGAGAGTACGCTTGGCACGCTCGCATGCGGTTCGGAGACGACGGAGAGCACGTGCACTGGAGGAGATATCCTTCTTGTATTTGCGCTTGAACTCGTTGACGAAGTGGTTGACGAGACGGTTATCGAAATCCTCACCTCCCAAGTGAGTGTCACCAGCAGTGGACTTGACCTCGAAGATACCCTCCTCAATGGTAAGAAGAGAGACATCGAAGGTTCCACCACCGAGATCGAAGATGAGAACGTTTCGCTCGCCCTCAACCTTCTTGTCGAGACCGTAAGCAATGGCAGCTGCAGTGGGCTCGTTGATGATTCTGAGCACGTTCAGGCCAGCAATTAAACCGGCATCCTTTGTGGCTTGTCTTTGGGAGTCGTTGAAGTAGGCTGGAACTGTGACGACAGCGTTGTTGACGGTTCCACCGAGATAGGCCTCAGCAGTCTCACGCATCTTAACTAAAACCATGGAAGAGATTTCTTCTGGGGTGAATTGCTTGGTCTCGCCCTTGAATTGGACTTCGATGATGGGCTTTCCAGCCTTGTCGAGGACCTTGAAGGGGAAGTGCTTCATGTCGGCCTGGACCTCAGCGTCGACGAACTTGCGTCCAATCAGTCGCTTGGCATCGAAGACAGTGTTTGCTGCGTTCATGGCGACCTGGTTTTTGGCAGCATCACCGATCAGACGCTCGGTGTCAGTGAAGGCAACGAACGAGGGAGTTGTTCGGTTTCCCTGGTCGTTGGCGATAATTTCGATTCTGTCATCTCGAAAGACACCTACACAAGAGTAGGTCGTTCCAAGATCAATACCTATAGAGATGTTAGCCAATGTTGCTGAGGTGACCATGGAGGGGCTTTCGCGGGGCTGCTCACCAATGGCTGGTGCCATGTTGAATTATTATGTATTGTATATGGAAATGTAAAAAAAGAAGATAAGATCGTGGTTTTGCTTCGAAATCGAAGGCTTCTTGGGAATCTTTTTGATGTTTTGAAAGGGTCTGGAAGAAAAGAAAAGTGTCAGGAGAGGCTGCAGTATTGTTTTTAAATATCAGTGTGGGTAAGGGTCGGTCAACTGTCGCTAGGTCACTTTGGAATCGAATAGAACGGAAAGGAAGCGAAGGGAACAGGCTACGACCGACTACAAACATCCAGCAATTACCAGAGAATTCTTGCATGTTCTACAAGGCTCCCTCCATCTTCTAGAAGCTATGATCTACTTCCGGAAATTCAATGCAGAAATTAAAGTATCTGTTTTGCATCACCATCTTGAAGGCCCAGAGAGGGGATTCCATGTGGTTGTTGATTCCTTATTTTTCAGAGCTCCGCAAACCCCACCATGCCACCCAACACCCAATGACGTATCGCTACAATCAGTGATTCGCATTGATCTGACCATCACCACATAATAATTTTTTCTAACTGAGCAAAATTGACTTCCATCTATCCACCCGGCGGTTCTCTTTGCCATTCCGCATTTCCCTCCCTGCAAAACATTCTGCGCCACTTACAATTCGTCGGGCTGATTCCAGCCTGGAGTCGGTGGGGCAAATCTGGTGCTTTGCTCGAACTTCTAGAAACTACAGAATGACAGTTGCCTGAACCCGCGCGTCATCGTGCGTGAAAGAATATTTCGACTAGAAGCTAAAGAATACTGGTACAGTCTCACGTGAGAGTAGAATAACCTACAGTTAATTTATCTAAGTACTCAGGTACTGCAGCATTCTAGCATTGATTAATATGCCAAAATACTCTACGTCCTGCTTTCTTCCTTTTTAGAACATGCAATTGACCTACTGGGCTATCTCTGGTTTCACTGGAAGGTATGAGTGTCTTAATCTAACACCGTACATTGTCGTGAGCACGTATCCAGGCCATAGTCTAACTGAGCAGAAGTGGCAATGAGAAATTTTGTCATGCAGTTAAAGGCATTTTCGGTTCTTGTCCATTCAATTCTCTGGTAACGTCAAAAGAGGTGGCGGTGAAAAACCGCACTCGGAAATTATCACGTGACTATTTATTGGACAAAGTTATTCCGTTCCGTAAAAGTTCTCAATGCCTAAGGCGAAAATTTTCAAAGTTGAGGGTAAGATAGCGCCTCGCTAAGCGTTTCCGCGCGCACAAACAGATTCGACAATTTTCGTGAACACCGCTGCCGAACACTTAACGACAACTCTCAACGCCAATCCCTCCGAACAACCAAACTACCGCAATCATGGCTGGTGGTGTTACCGTTCGCGATGTTGATGTGAGTACAGATAATATTACACCCGGAGGATGAGGGACGGGAGAGGAGCGACTTTTTCGCAGTCTCGAAATTGATCTCGATATTCAACAAAATGTCGAAAGTTCTAAATTTCAATGATCCTCGCCCGGTCCCTCGAGTACAATGAACAATGGAGCAGGCGTGAGGGGGTCGGAATGACCTCCGCTGACGGAATGATGCTGATTCGTGGGGTTTTTATCAGGCGCAAAAGTTCATCGAGGCATACTCTGCTTTCTTGAAGAGACAGGGAAAGCTTCCCATTCCCGGTATGTACATCTCGCCAACTCGTGTAGCTATGAAGAGGCTCTCAACCAGACAAAATACTAACTACGCTGCTGCTAGGTTGGGTCGACACCGTAAAGACCGGTGCTGCAAAGGAACTCCCACCTCAAAACATTGACTGGTTCTACGTCCGTGCTGCCTCTATTGCTCGTCACGTCTACCTCCGCAAAACTGTTGGTGTTGGTCGTCTACGAAAAGTCCACGGCTCTGCCAAGAACCGAGGCTCTCGCCCATCTCACCATGTTGATGCCAGTGGAAGCGTAGACCGAAAGGTCATGCAGGCTCTCGAGAAGATTGGTGTTCTAGAGCAGGATGAGGAGAAGGGAGGTCGTCGCATCACACAGAGTGGACAACGTGATTTGGACCGTAAGTCCTTCCTAAAATGTGGGTTGCATTGACATTAAATACTAACAAATCTTGTAGGTATCGCCCAAACTACTATTGAGGCTGATGAGGAAGAGGATGACGAATAGATTCATTGCATTTACGTCTGGGCTATGGGTTTCTGCAGCATTGGGCTTGCACGGTGTATTTACCTCAAAACAAAAAATCACTTCTAAAAGCTTGCCTCTGATCATTGTTCCTTTTATCTATTCATTTCCATCCCTGTGTTAGTCCCTTGTTGAACTAACTTGCTCGCTAATTTAAGGAGTATTTATGCTATTATCTTTCCCTCGGTTCAATTGTTGCTTTTTCTTTGAATAGGCAACTATTTAGAATAACTTTATTAGATGCCAACAACATTCTATTCGCTTTGTGTTGAACTCTTCAACTTCTCCACACAATTATTTTTCAACTTTTCCAGATCGTTACTCCTCAACTTCTCTACACAATTACTCTTCAACTTCCCTAGACAGTTACTCCACTTCTCTTTTCCAGACAGTTACTCTTCAACTTCTCCAGACAGTTGAGGCACTTGACAGTCTCCTTTTCTTTTACTGTTAATGAAGAATTTCCAAAATACCATTTCATATCACTTTCCGAAGACTGTTATCTTCAGGTTCTACAAGTCACCTAAAGGTCAACCTTACTGGGCTGTTCTGCCTCGTTTCCCTTCCCTCACCAGTGCCAATTGTGGTTTCTGATCTTCACCTTCACACATATATTCGTGATTTTAATCTATGAGACACACACTGTGATCTCACAAGCTTGATCTGCATACTTAGAAGAATGCACTAGTCAAGCACTCCCACTCTTTCGAAAACTATTAAAAAGCTAAAAGCTTCAAATCACTTTCCCAAATTGCAACATCCTTTCATCTCAAAATTGTCACATACGTATCTTACTTGAGGTCAGCATTACACCTTAACCTTAGTTGATCCAAAGCTGAACTTTATCCCTACATACAGATCTACACAAGCATGGCGAAGTCACGGATCTTAGCTACTAATGCAGAAGCTGTCAGCCATATACATACTTTCAGGTATCGAGGAAGATCATCTGTACGCTCTTTTACTAAAGTTCGACATACGGCAAATCCTAAGAGCGTACTGGTAAACAACTCCCAAAATATGGCAACGATCGTCATCTCCGATGACGATGAAGACGAAGAGGAGTGGATTTTCGCGAGAAAGCCAACTAACACGATCCCGAATAATGTTTCTATGTCACGATCAAAGGCACTTAACGGAAGAGCGAGTAGAAGGATAATCGATTACTCTTCAGAAGAAGAAGAGAGGGAATTGGAAATTCAGAGAACTGCACAGACTGCCTCGATAGACAAGGACATAACTCACGTCACACAAAGTAAACTTGAAGAAATCAACGTTTCTCTCAAGTTGAGCACGAACACCTTAACTAGGATTGTCAATTTTGTGAAAGATCATAAAATTGAAGTAGTTGAACTTCAAAAGAATCAGTACTTTCAACAATTGGTGGAGATGTGCAACCTGGTGATCCAAAGCATTCCCGCTCAGGTACAAGACGATTTGGTCCGTCATTTAGGTGAAATCATGTTCATGAGAAGAGGCAGGAATAAACTGCTATTAGTTCAAGAGGTAGACAGCTTAATGAGCAACCGTCAATCTGCCTTCAATTCAAAGGTATTCGCCTTTATAAAGACGAAAAGTTCACCATATCCAATAATGGGAGCTGTATCAGGATGGAGCACAGTAGCACAACCACAAGTTACGCTTTTAGACAATGACGATTGGACCCACAACGTCCTTGACTTTCACCGCATCTACGATTATCGTATACGAAACAGCTCTCGTGATCCATTTCATCCTCAAAAGATACCTGGCGTATATTTTTCATGCCACGTGGAACCAAGGCTGATGCTCTGGTACGCTTGCGAAAGAGCTAAGCAGCTCTTTAGTTACTCCCAATCTCAGGCGTTAAAGTCACTTGAGGAGTTACGAGATTTCCCACATGTCGACGAGGTAGAAATCCTCATCAGCGATAATCCATGCCCAACCTGTTTAAAATTTAAAGAGAAAATCGAAGAACTTACAGGTCTAACATTTACCATTAAAGTCTGCCAAAATGTAGCAGAAATTCACCGTGTCTTAAAAGCTAGTGATAGACATCGGCACTTTCCCGTCAATGCGGTTGATCCTTTCGAATCCCACAAATCAGAATTTCAAGTGGTGATCAGTAGTAAGTCAATCTCAGAGTTACAGAGGGGAGTTGTTACGGTACGTGAATCAATAAACGAGCAGAGATGGAGCGGAACTACCATACACAGAAAGCGCAATGCGCGACGAAACCGAAAGCACTCATTTATCGATAGTGATGATGAGGAGGAATATATCCCAAGAGAAGAACGTCGAAAGAGGAGACGATCTACAGGTCTTCTCACACCCGATAGCACGCCCCAGAAGAAGAATGCATTCCGAAATCTAAACACACCTAGTGTCAGTGCTATTCGATTTACAGGGTAAAAAACTACTTGAATTACTAGGTCCAGTTAAGCATGGAATATGGCAATTATATTTCTTCGAAGGATCCACAAGTTCTCAGATAGAGCGGTCAGTTCAAAGGTGTTGATGAGACTTGCACATGTTGATATGAGTTATGAGAAGCATGGGAAGATCAATGACTATGGAGCAACATTTTTCAGTCAGCTCCTCTGTCGGTTTCATTCATTTCGGTTTCCTACTGTTCAGTTAAAATTGCTTAGAGAGGGAAGCAGAAGGATTTCTTACAGGGTTTTTTCTTCGAAAGGTTTACTGGGACATGATGTAGGATCCAAATCTGAAAATAATGTGTTAATGGTGGAGGCTTGATAGCAGGTCTATCTGGCAACCAAATGTTGTCTCTCTGACTTCACAAAGGCTAGATATCTACCCCGATCTTTAGAGTTTCTAAGCTTTAGGCTTTAGGCAGAATGTGATGAGAACCAGGTCGGTCATATAGAAGGATAGGTCGATATTCTAGATGTGGATGGTCTTCAAATGAAATGTTTAACTTCAACTGACTATCCATATCTCGAGCACATCGTAATATTACAGTTTTAGTTTCGTCCCTTGGAGACAATATCTGTAGAGGCAGTCCCTCGCACCTCGTACTTCGACCTTATTTTAGCTGCATCACATAGGATGCAATGATATACAAGTCGGCCTTAAGATGATCACTCTGACGAGTGAAACCAATCTTGGCTAACATCAGAAAGCATAGGATCATTTCATCATATCCAATGCTCTTAACACTCGGTCATTATCTGATATATTCTCCCTCATGTTCTTTGGAACCTAAGTTATCCAAGCAGTATGAGAAATACCTCACTTTCCATCAAATCCAAAACACCTACCGTCCTTCTCCTAGAGGTATCAAAGCAGCTGCAACACTACTAACCCCTCTCTCCGTAGCCAGAAGGTTAAACTGCGCCGCCGCATTCCTCGTATCCTGAATCTCAATCCGAATACCCAAACTATTGATATACTGCTTCGTCTTAGGACTCAACGGGCGCATCTGCTTTCCAACTCCGATAATCAATAAATCTAGAAGCATATATCAACAATCAGCCCTCAACCTAGCGAAAAATAAGAATTCTAGTACAATTGATAATACTCCCCCATCCTATATTCAAAAACTGCCAAATGAAAGAAAAAGAAGAAGAAAAGGGAAAGCACAAACCTGGCTTCGGCCACATAAGCGCCAACACCCCCCAAGCCTCATCATCAACCTCAAACTGACCCTTCTCATTCACAAACCCGCCCTTCTTCCCCTTCCAAGGTACCCACGCAAACGCCTCCCCCGCAACTAGCAATGCACCCTTCCCACCAACAATCTTCACCCCGCTATTCAAATGGAATCCATCCCAAAGACAAGCATCAATGGACGTCGATGGCGCAGGTGTAGCGCCTAGCACATCCAGGGCTTTGAAATCCGTCTGAGTAGTCTCCTCCGAAGGAGGGCCGCGGTCGTGCGATTTAGGTTTGGGAGAAGCAGCGTTGTGTCGCGCTGATGTTGTGGTGATTGAGCGAGAGAATAGGAATTGACTACTATTATTATTGCTATTTTTGCGTGAGAGGAGTTGTTGTGGTCTTGTTCTCCTCGTCGTCGTCGAGGTGTTGTAAAATGCGACAGTAACGGGGGTTTTTCGGGTTGCTCGGTGGCATATTGGTTGTTGGGAAGGGAATAAGCTTCTGTAGAGCTCCTTTATGGTAGGACGAGGAAGAGAAGATGGGTATTTGCGAAGTGGATGCATCTTTACTATATGCTACTTCTCTCAATTGGAGTGAGAATTGATGATACTCAGTTAAGGTAGAGAGCTCGGGAAAAATGTCTTGCCGAACTGTTTTGCCAAAAGACGTCATCAATACTGTAATTATTTTGTGCATTTTTATAATCCGGATAATCACAACTTAATGTTCTATTACATATATTAAAGAAAAATCTGTAACATTTTTGAATGAATTTTCATTTCCTAGTGCTGTGGAAGCTATAAACTCGTCACCATATCCTCTTGTATTAGCTGCTTCCCACGAGCACGTAACCTCATTGCCCCTAACCCCTGATTTATCTTTTATCCAGATCAGGAAATTTAGAAGAGGTCAGTCATAGCACCATGACTGGCATCACCAACCAAGCGGGCATACTTGGCCAGTACACCCCGATTGACATTAGACTTCGGAGGCTTCCAAGCTTTCAGTCGCGCAGCAATCTCTTCACTGCTGACATCCATGCTGATCGTATTGGTCTCGGCCGAGATGGTGACCACATCTCCATCCTTAACAACAGCAATAGGTCCTCCAACTGCAGCTTCTGGAACGACATGACCAACGATGAATCCATGGCTTGCACCTGAATATCTTCCATCTGTGACCAAAGCAACGTTGCTTAGACCTGCACCCATAATCGCTGCACTGGCTTTCAGTTGCTCGGGCATTCCAGGGCCACCTTTAGGACCTTCATATCGGACAATGAGGACGAGATTCTCACCACGTGGGATTTCACCTTTGTTGAGAGCCGCATCCAACTCGTGTTCCTTGTCAAATACTCTTGCCTTTCCTGTGAAGACTAAGCCTTCCTTTCCAGTAATTTTCGCCACCGCTCCACCAGGAGCAAGGTTACCACGGAGGATTTGAAGATGGCCAGTCTTCTTGATTGGGTTGTTAAGAGGTCTGATGATAACCTGATCTTGTGGCAGAGATGGGAAGGACTCGATGTTCTCGGCGAGAGTCTTTCCGGTAACAGTAGGGATGTTACCATTGATCAAACCAGCAGCAACGAGGAGCTTTAGAACTGAAGGTGTACCTCCAATGTTGTAAAGATCCTCCATGAAATACTTTCCACTAGGGGCCAGATCTGCAATAAATGGGACCTTGTCACTAACTCTTTGGACATCATCGATCGTCAAGGGAACTTCAGCAGTACCAGCCATGGCCAGGAAATGCAGAACACCATTCGTGGATCCACCCAATGCCATTGTCAATACAAGAGCATTTTCAAAAGACTCCTTAGTCAACAGATCACGAGGACGAATGTTCTTCTCCATGCAGACCTTGATGTATTCCGCAGCCTTTTCACATTCTCGCATCTTAGCTGGTGACTCAGCTGGATTTGAAGAGGATCCTGGTAGAGTAAGACCCATTGCCTCAATGGCTGTGGACATTGTGTTTGCAGTGTACATTCCTCCACAGGCACCAGCTCCAGGGCAGGTGTGTTGTTCCAGATCATCCTATTATGGCATTTGTCAGTAATGTCACACCATTGCACCATTCTATTTCCTTACCATAACATCGCTGGGAGTAGCTCCATTAACTACAGCTTTAAGTTTTCCATAAATAAATGCACCTTGTGCTTCATAACAAGTGCTAATGTTGACGTCCTTATTTAACAACTTCGAAAAGCCCTTCTTGATGGTTCCACCATAGATCATAATAAATGGACGGTTGTGACGAGCAGCTGCTATAACAACACCAGGCATGTTCTTGTCACAGCCAGGGATCGAAATATTAGCATCATGATGCTGTGCACATGTGACCGTCTCGATGGAATCAGCAATGATCTCGCGAGTCTGAAGTGAAAACCGCATGCCTTGTTCAACCTGTAAGCTTCGAGTTTTTCTCGGAACTTGGATTGATTGTTACTCTAGTTACATACCTTCTCCACCCATGGTAATGGCATCAGAAACACCGACGGTGTTGAATTGCCATCCAAGCATGCCATTTTTCTTAACTGCTTCCTTCACAGTTCTTCCTAGGTCATACACTGAGAACAGAGTTAATATACATTGACGTAGCTCGTAAACAGCTCGGCTTACGATGGGTGCTAGAAGATTTAATGTTAGCTATTCCTCTTCTGGTTTGGGATTCTACGTGTGCCATAAACTCACTTGCACGGATTTCCTTCCCACCAGACCGTAGAAATGCCAACTTGAGGAGCAGTCTTCATCATCTCTTTATTTGGGACACCAGCAGCATAAAGCATTGCCTGTAGAAACACATCAATCGGTGACCTCTGTACAGGATGAGATCCGATTACTAACCTGAGCACCTGGGAAGTCATGGCCGTTTGTGACCGTATGTGACCATCTATTCAAGGCCAACTTTCCGTCGATCATGGTGCCATGTTCGAGATGAGGAAACTTGATGTAAACAGGGTCCTCAGGGACATGTTCAGCAGATTGTTGACTAGCCATCTTTGATAGCTAAGACTAATTTGTAATGTATCAAGGAAATATGTTTCTGGAGAAATGAATTCCAGATGCGTGATGAATGGAAGTTAAAGTCTAGGAATTTAATTTTTATATTTTGTTGGAGATGGTAGTTCTAGAGAGCCCGCTAGGAAATTTAGTGAAGCCTTTTAGAGAGAGACTTCGGGATAGATGGACTCGCTATCTCCAGCGTGGAAAGGGGGAAGAGAGAGAAAAGGAGTTGAGGCAAAGAAGACAATTTCATGAGAGCCTCCTGCTTAGGGAAACTTTCTTAAAATGGGGAAGCCGGAAAGTGGGAAGGCAAAGCAAAAAAAAAAGAGGGGTGATATTGTGCGCTCTACCATTATTGATCGCAGCAATGATGTCGCGCGGTAGAGCAAACCTTTAGCCCCACCACACGTCGTCGTTTTAGTACTTCCACCGGACGCTGGGCAAAGCAGCTAGGAACAACCGTCGTCCTGGGGAAAGCTTTCCACTCGAGCCCACTTCGGTCAAGCAGCCCCGCGGCCGCCAATTGACGGAACTGATTATTTACTGTGCGACGACGAGCGGCTGCTCGTCCTGGAGACCCTGGGAGGGCTCCGGGATCGGCAGAGGAGGAGGAGGAATCGTTACGTCTTGGGAGAAAGAGGGGCATGAGCCACACAAAGGCGACTACAAGGTGTGCAAGCAGGAAGGAGGACAGGCAATTCTCGTGATGTGCTGCGAGCCACCATACGTCGAGCTATTAGTTATCAGCCATCTGTGGAGCCCACAAGGCTCGCCGACCATCACCCCGAGGAGGGTTGGAATCATTGACCCGAGTCTAGCTTTATTTTGTTCTTTTGCTGGGGAAAGATGACTGGGTGGTTATATGTGAGCCAAAGTTTACAGTTCACGATGCTAGGGAGAGGGTTACCCATTACAGTACAGTACGGTACTTGGGTGCAGAGAGGACGACAAGGGCCGAACTATGTTTGCTGTTAATTGAGAGGCCCGAGGTCAGATATCATCATATTAGAGATCAGAGATCAGAGAAGTCATGCAAGGAAGCCGTCATCGGTGGTCCCTCACGATGTTCAGGTGCTCTAGGCCTCAAGGATGCTGTGCCAGCTGTCCGTCGCACCCAGATCCAGTGCCGCTCCCAGGGTTCCAACAGCCCAGAAGCGAGCGGATGCAGCCTGCGGCGGGGGCTGGANGGGGCAGGCAAATCAGCACACCCCGGGCCCCAGGTGCAGCAGCCATGACCTGACTTTGCTTGTAGCTGCCCAGCCTTATTTCCGTCTGCAGCAGGCCAGAGTTGCGCCAGTTGGCTGCTGGCTTGTGCAGGACAGGACGGGTACTCTGATACTTATCTATTCTTGTCGCGCAGAGGAAGCTGACTCGTCAAGCAGATACAGATACAGCAAGGCGGTGCTGTACAGTATATAAAGCCGCGAACGCCTAACTAGGTGTGATGGAGTTGCCATTTTAATAGCCCTAAGCGGCACCCGACGGCTGCTAATGGCGCTTGACCGATTGGCTCCCTCTAGATCGCAGCACCATTAAGATAACTTACTGTACGTCCCCTGCTGGTACCCAATCCCCATGAGCAAACCCAATAGTAATGGCACTGATGAAGGCACAAGAATAATTAATCTTCCAGCAGCAGCAGCAAAAATATTACAAATAATACAGTAGGACATCGTACCCGATCGGAGGCCCACTCTCACCTGCAACTCTAATGCCGCCATACAGAAGCAACCTTGTTGGCAAACCGCTACACCGTCATCATACAGCACACACTGCAGTGATAAAGTACTGTAAGGACTCCGTTCCTCCCGGAATACTTCTTCAAAAATTGCCCAGGCTTGCAGCGGATCTTGGGCACTATCCTGTATCGGGAACTTTGATCTATATTATCTTACACCATGCTTCTTGAAAGCAGCGTACTCCGTAGAGTTGGCCTTTATATACAACACATTTATCCCCTCCAGCCTCAGAATACTAATCTCAAAATTATATGTAAGGATTTCATCTACTCAAACTCCTTCTTTCATGCTAAAACACTGGTGATTGTAAGGTAGCAACGCTAAAAGTGGTTTCAAATAGCGTTTCAAGCCCAAGGGATAATCGCCAGCTTTAAAGTGGTGGTTGTGCCTAAAATGCGCTATAACTACAGTGTGAATAACAGCCTACAACATGCTTAAAGTGGATCTGATTTCAAAGATATAAAACACTCAAATCGACAATTCATGTTTCATATCTATAGTGTTTCTCTTTTTATAACACCCTTCTATTAAAAATTTTGTGGATTAGTACGCAAGTTACTGTAATTATTGAAGTTGTGAAGCTTTACATTGATTGTTAATGCTAGTCTTCAGTTGGTCAGAAACTCTCCGGTACCGGAAGCTTAAACTTTTAGGTTTAAGTTATCAGAAACAAGCAGATCAAATCCATTAATACAGTATTTAATGCTGAATAACGCAAGCCTGCCCTTTTTATATTACATATATTTTACACATCTAACTACAAATATTTAGACTTTCAAAAATCGAACAGGTTAATCAATCAATCAACCAATCAGTAAGCAACCTATATATTCGGTGAAGACGTAAAATTTAGATACAGAATAGAGTAGTACAGTATCATGCTGCACATGTTATTGTGCTGCATAGACCAGGTGGAGTTATGCCTGGCACGGCGCAAGATTCCAACCAAATCCTTCTCAAAGGTGAAGATCCGGCTCAAGTACCCGTGAGATATTGCAATAATTGAGGCTGGACTGCGGCCCGTACAGTATTTTAGACCACTGGGACCCGACTTAGAACGTTGAGCAACATTTAGATCCAATGGCGTCGGTAAGGAAGGCACGAGTACCGCACCGCGAATCCGTTGGACAATTTCTTCCTACTCTTCATCACTTCCTCTCCGCACTTCCATTCATTCGCAGCAATAATCTCTCGCCAGTCCAGCTGTTCCGCTGTCTTAAATTGTTACAGATGTCCTTTCGACGACAGATTGAGTGCCGCGTACCTTCTTCTGTCACGGCCCGACAGTCTGTCACTACCCACCCCAGATCTTAGGTGCCAGCTCCACCAGCGGAGCCCTCAGCAGGGCAGCCTCGACGACGTCATTGGCTGGTAATTATATAGCTTCGATTCCTCGTCATTCTTGCTTTTGTTCCACGCAAACCTTCCCTGATAAATGGCCGCTGTCTTCTCACCGTCAAAATGTCTGCTTCAACTCCTTTTCGCTGCTGTTGTCGTCGCTACAATTCCCGAAAGCAGCACTTTGCCGATAAATTCCCTGAATAAAGTGACATCACGAGCGCTGGCTCTGATATCGAACATTCGCCACATATCGCAACTCGCCTTCCAGAGCAAGGCTGGGTTTTGGGAAATGGTCCAGATTGCTGCGATATGCAGCATTATCCCTAGCCTCTGGTATTTGCGCAGAAGACAGCAAGACCGGAAATCAACACAAGGGAGCTCGGGAGAGCCATTGTTGAACGGTAACACGACCCCTGCGAATATAAAGAAAGGAATTGACCTCCAAGGTAAGTTAGAACTAACTCATATTAGAGTCTACAGGACTAAACTGACACAACTTCGCCTCTAGATGCCGAAATCGTGGATCCTGGACTCCTCAAAAAGCACTCCGAGATAAGATCATTTACGACAAGTCGCTTTACATATCCTGCACTTAGAGTCTTCTTCCGCAGGCACCCGCAAGCGGATAAGCTCCCGATAAGCCCAGCTCCTCTTCCACTGCTTGTATTTGTTCACGGCCTGGGAGGATCTGTTGCTCAATTCAACCCGCTTCTAACAAGTCTAGTCAATGTTTCCTCGTGTTTATCAGTCGATCTTCCAGGATGTGGATTGTCATCTTTCGAACCAACTTCATGGGATGCGTATACTATGGATGCCCTTGCTGAGATCCTCGCTGTGGTAATTGAGACGTATAGGGAGAAGGATACTGGACAAGGAGTGGTCTTCATTGGGCACAGCATGGGTTGTTCTCTTGCTGCAATGGTGGCATCAAAAACTGCACAAATTTATTCCTTGTCCCAACACACTGTAGGTTTCGTGGCGATCTGCCCTCGTGCCGAACCTCCGACTGAAAAAGAAACGGCTACTTTCAAAAAACTTCTCTATATTCCAACGCCTGTTTTTGATCTGTGGCGTGCATGGGATCGTCGTGGGGGCCCAGAAAGTGCCAGTGTACGGCGATTTGTGGGTCCTGACGCAGATGCGCCAAGTAAGAAGCTTCAGGAACGCTTTAATAGTCAGAGCAAGACTCCTGTCTGGAGACGGATGGCAGCCGGGACGTTACCGGTTTACAAAGATGGTCTTCCTCACGGTGGCTTACCCGGCAAAGAGATCTGGGCAGGTCTAGATGTCCCAGTATTCCTTGTTGCTGGAGAATGTGACAACGTAACGAAGCCTGCTGAACTGGAGAAGATAGCCGCGTTCTTGGGCGGGTCTCATCCTCGAGCCGGCAAGAGTACACAAAAGAGCGAGGCGATTATTGATGCTGCTGCCCCAGTTGATGCATCATCATCCGATGAGGTCCAGCATTCCAACCCCAGTGATAGAAAGATAGAAACTTTACATGAGGATGACTTTCTAGAACAACAGATGACAAACACGACGGACATGCATGAAGATCCATCAACACCACACGAGGGACTGTCAATCATTCCACCCCAACCATCTAGACCAAAGAAGGTCCTTAAGATTACTATCCTTCCGGCACCAGCATCACATGCTTTGCTCTACATGCCCTCGACAGTGCGGATATTAGCAGGTCTGATATCTGACTTCCTATCCAATCACATCTCAGGTCGGTTGTCACTGGGATGGCAACTCCAATTCCTTTCAACATCAGGGAAATGGGACGTTAAAAACCTAGTTAAGTGGCAAGCTGTGAATCCAGTTTCCGAACCTATAGGAGGAGTTTTCCGGGCTATGAAGACTTTGCGAGAAGTCGATGAATCCCACTCTCCTCGAGTCTTCGTTCAGCAGTGGGGGAACCAAATCAAAGACATCGTCGACATCAGCCACGATAATCCTGTCTATGATCCTCGGGGATTAGAAAAAGGCGGGGTCCATTACCACAAATTCCCAACCGTGTCCAAAATCCCGCCCAACTCCGAAGAAGTTCGTTCTTTCATCACTCTCATAGACCAATTACGTGAAGAACTAAAGACGAGAGCCGAGAAGGAAGGTTCCAATGATAAATGGTACATTGGCGTGCATTGCCATTATGGGTTTAATCGTACGGGGTTCTTCATTGCTTGTTATTTGGTGGAGAGGTGCGGGTATACGGTTCAAGGCGCAATTGATGAGTTTGCCAAGAAAAGGCCCAAGGGGATTAAGCATGCTCATTTTCTGGATCAACTTTTTGTACGATATTGTGTTGGGTTAAAGAGATCATCTGACTTGGATCGGTAGGCGTTAGGATGTGCCATTAAAGCAGACTTACAAAGGGGGCGGGAACGGGAAGGGGCTGGGCTAGGCGTTCTTTTTTGCTGGATACCATAGGAGCAATAGAGTTTGGGAATTGAAATGGAATTAATTGCCACGGTTCATTCATCTCCGCTGATTGATATATTGTGACTGAAATATGGACGATATTCGCAGAAATGACATTGTAGAGCCTTTGGAGAGCTACCGTATCGTAAGGACTTGAAAGGACATCTCGTTCTTGACGCACACGTGTAAGCCGCATTTACTTCCATTGGGAATTCCTCCATCCCCATTCGTGAAGTTTTATTCCCTGTTTTGGGTGCTTGTTTTATTATGAAAATTTTTGGAGGAAAAAAGGAATAAAAAAGAAGCCTGAATTAGGTTTATCGTGGTTTACACCGAAGTAATGATGTTTGAATAAAATACTGTGTAATACAAAAATACTTTGACGGTGCTGTAGTTGTAATATGAAAATTTGTATTTTTATCTAGACTTATCACATTTATGGCTTTTCCAGTGGTTAATTATGGACTCTACGAGTAATCATCGAGTATCTCCCTTTTTTTTCTGCTAGGAAGANTTTTTTTTGTAAAGGTCAATGCCAAGAAATCCTATTCTCCAATAGCAGCTGTAATGACTGCATACNAAAATTTTATATATGAGTGGTGTATTTTGACTGATATCGGCGNTTTTTTATTTTATGATTGCCATTGATGGTGCAATCGTCATCTGACTGTTTGCAAATGCACAGAATGTCACGGAATCAGCGGCATATTTTTGATATCGTAGTGTAGCCATTTCTCACGATGCTACTCTCTGAAATGAGCTTCGGCATCTTCGGGGACGAGTAAAATTTTTTGACCGCGTACACTGTATTAATTTTAAGAGCAATAACGTTATTGGAGCCCCAATATCGAACACAGCCATTGAGACGCGCTTGGATGAGTAAGACTGCGTTGAGATGTGGCTCGTTGACGAAGTAGCTTTTTGTGCTCATTCTTGGCTTTTATAACTTATTGGGCCTGTGAACTAATTTATGTTAACTTCCATTACGTAGTCTAGGACTATTAATCATTTCCTAAGCGATTAATTCGCCCACAAGTGGAAGGTTTAGAGCACATTTTCGTATGAACTTATTAGACTTTTAGTTCTAGACCACTTATGCTGGGGAAGGTAGATTAGAGTGTCCCGATGTGCTGGTTAGGGCTGCCAACTCAGCCCTCACATAATTACCAGTTATCAGAAAACTGATCAGATCTAGACGGACCTGCAGATCTTGACGAATCAAGAGAGCCCCTTTAAACCAATCTACTGGTCATTAGAAGATTGTCAGCATTGAGAAAAGGGGGAAATCCACCCAGAAGGGGTTATGTGGATAGAAGTAACTCCAGCAATGTCCATGTTCGGCGTCTATTATCCCCTGCATCTGGGCGGACCGACTAGCGTGAATGCGTCGTCATTTTGCCATCAGCTCAAACTCTCCAGACCGACCGCCATAAGTTATCGACAGCAAGCTTTCAACTCCGGTACGGTCTTACGATGATTCTTTCCACCATCCGGACCCTCTGAATCGCAGCGCTGACCCAGAGCCGCTGATCCTATTCCTCCGGAGTGCATCTCATCCCCTCAAACTAGTGCGGGGATAAACTACGCAGGCAAGCGACGGGTTCTCTTCCTACCTGCCACAACATTTCGATAAAGGCGACGGGCGCAGACTCACATACAACGATATCGCGCCATCGCAACCACACTGAATCGCTGTTACACATAGCGCTGGAAAGATTCTGAGGTAGCCGCTGTATTGATTCTATCGACACATCTTTGAATATAATAGGTGGCTTGAAACTAGAGTCGCCAAGATGTCGAAAGTCATACGAAGCGTCAAGAACGTTACAAAGGGGTATTCGAGCGTCCAGGTGAAGGTTCGAAATGGTATGCGTCTTTATTGTGAGGAGGAGGGCTTCTGTTAATGGTTTTAATAGCTACAAGTAACGATCCTTGGGGGCCTACGGGCACCGTACGTTTTCCCTTAACCTCATGTAGATTGCAAGGCTGACAAACAACGCAGGAAATGAGCGAGATTGCCCAGTTAACCTTCAATTCGTATGCATTTAATCGCGACGACCTGAATCGGGCTAACGGGTGACACAGATCAAATGAGTTCTATGAGATCATGGACATGCTGGATAAGCGCTTGAACGACAAGGGTAAGAACTGGCGACATGTACTCAAGGCTCTTAAGGTTTTAGATTATTGTCTTCACGAAGGGTCCGAACTCGTTGTTACATGGGCATATAAAAATGTCTATATCATCAAGACCCTGAGAGAATTCCAGTATATCGATGAAGATGGTAGAGATGTTGGTCAAAACGGTAAGGCGCCATTTTACCAACTAGTGATCTATACTAACAGACTTTAGTCCGCGTTTCTGCTAAAGAGCTGACATCTCTGATCTTGGATGAGGAGAGACTACGGAATGAGCGTAGTGATCGCAGAAACTGGAAGTCAAGAGTTACTGGCATCGAAGAATATGCTCGGCACGACACCGAGCCATCTCATCGTAGCAACAATACCAGGCGGCCACATCGTGCCCAGCGAGATGATGAGGAAGATGCTGAATACAAATTAGCTATTGAGGCTAGCAAATACCAAGAGGAGGAGGATCGAAAAAAGCGAGAGAGTCGAGGAGAGCCTAATGACGATGACCTAGCGAAAGCCATCAAACTAAGCAAAGAAGAAGAAGAACTACGAAGAAGAGAGTTAGAAGAAAGCAATGCTGCATCTCTGTTTGACGATGACCCGATCCAGGTCGCCCAACCCACTGGTTTTAACCAAGGATATCAGCAACAAGGTGCAGTGGATTGGTCTGGCAATCCAATTGATCCAAATTTGCAAGCGCAACCTACTGGATATGTTAACAATGCCTACACTGGATTCCAGAACCAGCCAACTGGGTACCAGCAAAATGGATTTACTAATGGATTCGGTGCTCAGCCAACTGGATATGACGCATTTGGTCAACAACAGCAAGTTCAACCATCTGCCTTTGATGCCTACGGTCAACAACAGCAACAGCAACCTCAACCCACCGGATTTGACCCTTATGGGCAACAGCAGCAAGGTTTCCAACCTCAACCGACTGGCTACAATCCGTATCTCCAGCAGGCATCTAGTCCTTTCCAAGCCCAGCAACAACAGCAGCAACAACAGCAGCCTGAACTTCTCTCCCCACCAGGTACGAATAATCCTTGGGCAACTCCGAATCAGACCGCAATCCAGGCTTCGAAGCCATTACAGACGGGATCTAACAACCCCTTTGCATCATCTTTTGGCCGACCTCAAACCGCTACTCCAACAAAACCATCACTTGCTACTCTACAAGAGCAAAAGACTCTAACAGAGTTTGGCAATAACTCGTTCAATGCATCTCCTCTACAGAAACCCCAGTCAGAGCATCATGCCAGGCTTAACGCACTTCTCGCTACAGGAGAGGGATTGGATACATTTGGTAACACTGGAGACCTCCGTATTCCGTCTCAGCATACTGCGCCAGGGACTTTCGTGAACAGTGCAGGCGCTGGTCTAGGTCGCCTCAATCAGCAACAGACTGGTAATAACCCATTTATGCCAAATCAATTCACTGGGGTGCCACAGACAACCTATGGAGGAAACACTACCAACGGCTTTGGCGGTGGTGGATTTGGAGGTCAACAAGTTCCCGCTGCAACTGGGCCTGCTGGTTTTGGCAGCGGTGGCTTTGGCCAACAGAATAACAACCCCTTTGGTGCTCGAACACAGACACAAGGTCAAGACTTGATCCAATTCTAAACAGATCCCTATAAAAAAGAAATTTCCTTTGTCGAACAACAATCCCGCGATTTGTATATCGCGATCTTGTTGGCTACTAAATCAAGCACTATTCATTTGCTGTTGCGGAACTATTCGAGAACTTTCATGGTGTACCCTGCTTCTCTTTCCTATGATGAGCGTTTGGAGGCACGACTTCATCTTTTTTACCCGGGCTCGGGAGTTGAGCCTTCTTGTTTCTTTGCTAGATTGAGATGTGAATCAATTCACACTTGCACATTCTGTATACTGAGACTATAGATCTTATTTCAATGTGATGCGATGCCCAAACGCAGTTTGTCAAGTCAAGCAATATTCAAAGTTCTCGTATGGTGCCGCTTCCAAGGCTTACAGATTTAGTGTAACCTCGGTTTGCCCCTTTTAGATATCCCCTACTTTAAGTCTATATCTCGAATGTTCCTATCGATGTTAATGTCGCGCTTCTGAAGAAAGGTATTGAAGCAGGAGATGATATTTATTAACTAGACTTATATTAGACTGTTAAAGATGCTATGATCGACCGCTAGGATATATATTTGCTAATTTTGATTATTTGAAGGACAATATCCCTGTGATCCAGTTACTTTTCAAGCATGGCACGATTACTAGGACTATACCGTGAAACATCAACTCTGGGAGATATGTAAGGACTATTGGTGTTGAAAATGAAAGATAAAAATTCTATAAACGTAGTTATGTACCTTTTTAAAGAAGCATTTATGCTAATGGATGAGACTGCGCGGAAACTTGATAGCAATTCGACTGCTCTGTTTTTCTTTATTTTTTAATGGGTGGTTATTAATTAATTTATACATACATAGAACTAATGCTAGAAGAGCTTGCCGGTGTGCCTTTTTTTGATCGTTTCAAAATCTGGCAATCAACCAAAGACTAGCAAGTCAAAAAATTTGCACCAGGAAGTCGTACGCCCTAACTCCACCGCTCTCAAACTACTATCCATAAATGCCGTATCTTAATCGCATAACTTAGATGATACCAGATCTCATTTAACTGCTCCTCAAGTTTCTCCCAAAACTCCCTTCCTGAAACACGTGAACAAGCACACCCAAGTCATGAAATCCACATCTTTTTATCCCATACAAATTTGTAGGAACTCATCTCTCCCCACGCCACCTTTCCCATCTAAATCAAATTCCTCAATCATAGCGACCAACTCCTCCTCCTCTAATCCTTCTCCTAATTCTCTCGCGACTCTTCGCAGGTCCTCCAGACCAATCATTCCCTTTCCATCAGTGTCGAATAGCGCAAATGCTCTCAATATCTCATCCCTCGGGTCTCTTTGCGCTATTAGTGCCGCAGCGATTGTCTGAAATGCGGGTAATGTTAAGACAAGCCGACCGGGACTTATTTGAGAGGGTTGAGAGGACTGGGGTTGTGCAGATGTGGATGTTGGAGGGATACCATGTGCTTGGAGGAGGGAAAGGAGTTCTGGTTTGGGGAGGTCGAAACCAAGCGCTTTGAGAGCTACTTTGAATTCGTGGTAGTCTATTCGCTGGTCTTTGTCAAGGTCAAAGAGGGCGAACTGTAGTGGTCGCAACGTTAGCATGCATCCCGCTTTTAATTTTGGTTTCATTTTTCTTGGCTTTTGTGTAAGTTATTTCACAAAAACGAAGTGACTTTCTTTATAGGCTTGCTTCAAAGGATTTCACTCACAGCCTCATTAACCTCCTCCCTTTGTTCATCGCTGAGGTTATTCAGCGGATTTGACGGCGCCGAACCTGAGGCAACGGCTTCTCGTTCTCTTTGCGCGCGCTCTCGCTCTTGTCTCTCACGTTCTAATCTAGCAGCTTGCGATGTTGGGTGCGCTGACACACTGAAACCTGTGGGATGATTTCGTTCAGGAAGTTTCCCTATAGTGCTGCCGTACGGACGGGCGGGGAAGGAGGGGTGAGAGGTCGAAGCCATTGGGTTGGCGCGGTTATTCATTCGGAAAGAGAAGCAGCTGTTTTTATACAACGAATCTAATAGTACCCGGAATTATTATGTTGATCTTTGAGGGTTTTATAGAATGTTGTTGTGTATTTGTTTCTTTGAATGGCCTTGTAGCTTGACGACGCGCCCCCAAAGCTCGGACGACGCGGTTCTTTGAAGTGTTAATGCCTCAGGCATGAAGATGTTCCTCTAAGATGCGCCTCTAAGATGCGCCGAAGTGGAGAACAGACTTGCAGAGCTGAATAATTATCAGAACCCTGCATTCCGCATTCTACTTTGACTACAGTACACAGTAGAGTCAGAGTCTCCATTTCATGAGATTTCGTAACAGCCAACACATATTCGAGCCTCTCTAAGCCCCCTTTGATGAGTCATAACTTGACTGGGCGGATTACTGGAATGATGAGATAACGATGAGGGCAGAAAATGTGTGCCTAGCTGCTGAGCGCTAATAGCCAATTATTTCCTCAGGCAGCAATACTTATCACATACAATCACTCACTTGCAGCCTAGTCACTGCTGAATTCTAAAATCCAATGCCATGGGACCGAGTCCAGGTCCAAGTTTTGACAGATTCTTCCTCACACTCCCGTTTTAATAACACATATTTGCACCTAGGCAGCGATAGTCTTCACTTATTTGGGAAGCCGTTGCTGGGAAGCCCTCCCTGATTGGCCAGAGCTCGATCTCCGTAAGCGAACTTTGCCTCCCTGTTGTCCTAACTTTTGACTTTCTCACTTCAATCAGCGCGTCACCTCACCTCGAAACTGCTTTGTCGACCAGCTCATTCCTTCTTAAATAGGTCGGCTGCGCTCTGAACTCTACCATTTCTACAAACATATACAGCTTGTAATGCTCTCGCAATTCTTTCGATCCTGAGCCCGATCTTCCTTGATAGTTTGCGCGTCTTCGGCGTGTCGCTTGCTTTCGAGACGCTGGCATCTTACTTGTGCGATATCTGAGGTTCTTCGTCTCCCTTGGATTCACAATGTCTGGTTTCGGTGGTTTCGGAGGCTTCGGCCAGAACACTCAGCAGCAGCAGCAGCAGCAGCAACCACAACAACAAAGCAGCTCATTTGGTGGCTTTGGGACCAATACAAACACAAATACTGGTAAGTCACATCTTTCCTTTCACCTTCAGATTTTGCCTCCCACGCGGTCCTAGTTCTTTGTCCAGAAACGTCTCCACTCGAATCTATGACTTACTCGAGTCTTCTCTGTGCAAACAGGCTTTGGTTCTTCAACGAACACTGGTTTCGGCGCCTCAAACACAACTGGAGGTGGACTCTTCGGTAGCACTGGAACTTCGGGCTTTGGTTCTGGAGGTATGTGGATACGCTTTGCGGTTAAAGACTACGCTGCGGGATCTGGAACGATCGTTTTATGATTCGAATGCTGCCTGCAGTTTTCTATAAGTTCTGCCCTGCCGGCATCACTAGTTGTCCTCCGCGATCTTGTTTAGTTTTCTTTTATTAAGGCGATCGTGCAGCGTCGTGTTCAGATTCTGCGATCAGTTAGGACACTCTTGATGCAACCGAGGCGATATAGAAACGATATGAACGACGGAAAACCCTTGCTAACAACTGGAAATATAGGCGGCTTCGGCACTAACACATCCACTGGCTTTGGTGCTCAGAAACCAGGCGCCTTTGGAGCGCCAGCAACTACCGGTGGTGGACTATTTGGAAGTAATACAGCAACGGCTGGGACAAGTACAGGATTTGGTGGGTTTGGAACCAACACTACATCCTCTCCATTTGGTACCGGCAGTACAGGAGGCGGTTTATTTGGAGCCAGTAAACCTGCTTTCGGTTCTACTTCTACGAACACAACTACCAACCCGTTCGGTAGTGCCACCACAGGTTTTGGTGGTGGCACGCCCTCGACATTTGGTAGTGCACCAGCAAGCACAGCTTTGGGAGGTGCTGTAGGAGAAGCTTCAGGCACTGGAAGTGTCCAATTTCAGGCTACTGTGGAAAAGGAACCTGGTGGAGCGAGTAATCAACAGAATTCCTATCAGAACATATGCTTCCAACCAGCTTACCAAAAATGGTCCCCAGAGGAGCTTCGGCTGGCAGATTATGCGCAAGGTCGTAGGTATGGAACCTCGGGCGCATTCGGAAACACAAGTTTTGGTGGATTTGGCGGTACAAATACAACAAACACTGGCTTTGGTTCTGGGACCACCGGAACAGGCACAGGAGGACTCTTTGGGGCAAACACTGCAACCAGCTCTCCATTCAGTCAGAACCAGCAGACGAACACCGCTTTTGGCTCAAATAACACAGGCTCCTTATTTGGTCAAAAACCTTCAACCGGTCTGTTTGGAGGTACGACTACTACCACCCAATCACCATTTGGTGGAACGAATACGAGCACTGCCTTTGGAACAAATGCAAACACAAGCTCTACCCTCTTTGGAAATAATACTACAGCAAATAAGCCTTTCAGCTTCGGCACAAGCCAAGCTCCTAGTACCAGCGGAGGTTTTGGAACTGCGGGAACTACAACCGCCTTCGGAGGTGGTGGTAGCCTGTTCGGGGGTAACCAGCAGCAGAACACTGCAAGTCCTTTCGGTGGTGCCCAACAGCAACCTGCCTCCAATCCTTTTGGCGGCGGGTTTGGTGCCAATACAAACCAGCCACAACAACAACAACAACAAAGTGGATCTTTATTTGGTAATGCAGCTCAGCAGAAACCGGCCGGTGGTCTCTTCGGCGCACCTGCTCCTACAGCCGGCGGACTCTTTGGTAACACACCACAACCTGCCGCTGGTGGAGGTCTTTTCGGAGCTTCACAGCCTGCTGCGAACACCAACCCTTTTGGAAATACGTCTAATACCCAAGGTACATCCCTATTTGGTGGTAACAAGTTGACGACACCCAGTACAGGAGGTCTCTTTGGCGGTGCCCCCCAGAATACGAACACGGGAGGTCTTTTCGGTAATTTGAACAACAATCAAAATCAGACACAACAAAACGCAGGTTCATTATTTGGAGCAGCTAACAACCAAGCACAAAAACCGGCACTTTTCGGCTCACAGCCTGCAAGCACAGGTCTGTTTGGAAGTACTGGAAATCAGCAGCAGGGAAGCAGCTTGTTTGGCGGGCAGCAGCAACAACCTCAGAACTCTCTCCTCGGTGGCGGCTCTTTTTTTGGAAATAATGCTCAACCTCAACAGCAGACCCCACAGTCCCTTACAGCCAGTATCAGTGATAATGCTGCTTATGGAACTGCCTCGCTATTCTCGAACTTGGCTGCAACTCAAGTCAACAATCCGGGCCCGATTGCCACTCCACTCTCCAGTAGTGTCAAGCAAAAGAAAACCCCAGTGTTGCCGATGTACAGATTGAATCCGGCATCTTCATCACGACTGTCAACACCTCAAAAACGTGGCTTTGGCTTTTCTTATACTACGTATGGTACTCCTGGTAGTACTTCGAGCTCATCTAGCACACCGAGTAATTTTAATAGCTCCTTGTTTGGAGGAAGCCTCGGACGAAGCCTTGGTAAAAGCGTGTCACAAAGTAACCTTCGCCGGAGCTTGAGCACTGAGGATAGCATACTCGCCCCTGGCGCTTTCTCAGCTACTTCGAGCACTCGAAATTATGGCAGTACCGGAAGCATGAAGAAGCTTGTCATCAACAGGGGCATTCGTAGCGACCTTTTTACTCCTCCCACTCCACCACAGCAGTCTCCACAAACTGGCATCTTAAAAAAGCGTGTCAGTTTTGAATCAAGTTCAATGCAAGGAAATGCAAATGGTGTTCAGAATGGTACCTCGAGTTTGAAACAAGTGCAGAATCACGCAGAACCTAGCTCTGAAGAACTCGGTTACTTGAGGCCACGACCTAATACTAACGGATCAGATACAAATGGCACTGCATCCCCCCCAGAGATGGAACAAGTCAAAGGCAATGAGCTTGCTGTAATTGAAGAAGACGCATCTACCCAAGCAACCCAGAATGGCCATACAACGCCCGTATCTCGCGAAGATCCTGAACCCGGACAATACTGGATGAAACCAACGAAGGAAGAGATCCAAGGAATGAACCGAGTCCAACGCCAGAAAGTTACGAGGTTTACGGTCGGAAGAGATGGCGTAGGAGAGGTCACTTTTAATGTACCAGTTGATCTGACAAATATCAATCTAGATGAAATCTTTGATGATATGGTCGTCCTTCTTCCACGTTCATGCACCGTTTACCCCAACCCATCCAAGAAACCGCCCATGGGCAAAGGTCTCAACGTTCCGTCTACTATCTCTTTGAAAAACTCCTGGCCTCGTGGCAAGGATAAGCGAACTCCTACTGGGGAGAAGGCTGGTCCACGCGTGCAGAAGCATATAGAACGTCTTAAGAGGGTTGCCGATACCAACTTTGTTAATTATGAAGCAGACACAGGTGTTTGGACCTTCACAGTTGAACATTTTACAACCTATGGCCTGGATTATGATGAAGAGGATGAAGGTGATGGTGCTAATGAGCTTGGACAAAATACCCTAAGCGTCCTGCCAGGTACTCCCACACCTAGAGGTCGCCCCCTACATAGTGAACAGTTTGAAGAGTCGTTTGTTTCCGCTTCCCAGCTGAGCCCTACGGAGTCGGACCCTGATGACACCTTCGATTTCAAGAGAAGAAGGATCCTTCCTGGAGCGTTTGATAATGGTGGATATGTCGAAGACAAGGGCATGGAAGATGAAGAACAACAGGGGCCGCCTTTTTTAGATGATCGCTCCGTGGGTTCGCTCTCTGATAACGCCGTCGAAGAGCCAATGGACCAAGACGACGTTTTCGTTGATGATGAATCTGTCAGCATCGTGGATCAAGAGATGGCGGGCGCTTATCCCGAAGCTGACAATACCGCGGAGCATGAAGATGACTCGCACAACGATGAGATTGATATGGATGAGACACCTGGAGGAATAATGAGGGCCAGAATGAGAACAAGTAAGAGTTTGGGGTCACCTATTAAAAGGAAGTTTAAGGCCGGTGATGATTGGACTAGTGCACTGCAAACTACGATCAGTCCACAGAAACAGGATCGAGCACAGTTGAAAAGCATGATGGAGATCCAAGAAAATGAGTCGCGATCGGCTGAGCCTGCTTCTGTAGTAAGAAACAGAGTTATCTCAGATGGACGGGGATTTGCAACAAGCATTGACCTGATGAATTCATTATTCGGGCAACCAAAGAGTCCAACAAAGGTTCAAAAGACTCCAGCAAAGTCACAAGGTTTTGAGGTTGGTGTTCCTTCTTATGCATGATACTATGTTTCTAGGGATGTTGGCAGGGCCGTTTGTTGAGCCAACTCATGTATTTAAATGAAATAGAATGAATTTGCTAAAAACTTTGTCTAGTTTCCATATGAACTGAAATCCAAAACCGGTGACGACCTGAGCAAAATGAGTGAAACGGAGCGTGCCTTTCATGATTCTATGAAGCCTAGCTGGAGTTATGACGGAACTCTTGTCTACTCCACATGTCCAGATGCCAATGCATTTGGCAGATCTTCGCGCCGTGCGAGAGAGAAAGATGGGCTGTTAATAATACAAAAGGGGGGCGTTGTCTCGGAAAGCCGTGATATACGATTTGCAAAATTCTCCAATGAGGTAAAAGTTACCTAAATGAATTTAGGTACAGATCTAATGCAGATATAGTCTTCGGCAAACCTTCTCAAGAAACAGAAATCCTTCACTAGTATTGAAGACTCGAACGGGGTTCCTCAAGCAAGCCTATTGAAAACTGTTTCCTTCTCCGACTTTTTCGACAATAATGCACGAGATCCAGCAGCTATGCACGAGAAAATCGTTTGGGAGCTAGCCAGTGTTCTGTTTGACGAAATTGTTATCCCGAACGAACTAGATCACATCCTCAATGCAAAGAATCGCTTGCGAAAAGCTAATTTATCCGATTTTTGGCAGAAGCTTGTCGATCACTCATCCGCTCAGCAAGTTGCGATGGCAAAATCCAACGAAGAAAAGGCGATCGCATGTCTTGCTGGGCGTAGGATTCCGGATGCCTGTTCTTACCTTGCAAGTGGGAAGGATTTCCACCTTGCAACTCTTGTAGCTCTCATTGGATCGAACGATGGAATGAGAAAGGACATGCGTGAGCAACTTAATGAATGGCGGAAATCGCGTGTGCTCTCAGAATTCAATCAGCCTATTCGAGCTATCTATGAAATACTTGCTGGTAATGTTTGTGTGTGTGAGGGTTCCAAAGGACCAGCTGAGGATCGCATCGAGTCTTTTACCATTTCTAAGCGCTTTGGCCTAGACTGGAGGGAAGCTTTCGGTTTAAGACTGTGGTACGCTATTCATACGAATTCTGATATCGAGGCTGCTGTTAAGATGTTTGATGAGGATCTCTTGCAGGAGAAGGAAACCGCAAGACCTATAACCTGGTATGCGGAGCAGAAAATACCCACCTTGTGGAAAGATCTAGAACTTGAAAAACGAAAAGATCTTCTTTGGGGTTTGTTGAAGATCTATGCACTCCCTGATACTGATCTAGACGCTGTCCTGAGTCCCGAGAACTCTCAACTGTCCCCCCTTGACTACCGTCTATCTTGGCAACTGCGATGTGCACTAACCTCATTTGGTGTAATTGAAGCCCGCGACAATGCAAACGATAAAGCAGACCAATCTACTCTTTCATTTGCTGCTCAACTTACCAGCGAAGGCAGCTGGCTCGATGCGACCTTTGTCCTTCTTCATCTATCATCTACCGATGCTAGGAAAACAGCGATCCAGAATCACTTAGCTCATCATGCTAGTCGAATTGGATCAGCAGATAGTCAGAACTTCATCACACTGACACAGGAGTTCAAAATTCCTCAAGCCTGGATCTGGGAAGCGAAGGCTCTCTATATGCGAAGTGTAAAGCAAGACTCAAAAGGAGAAGTCGAATGTTTAATCCAAGCAGCATCATTCGACGAAGCACATCGTACCTTCGCAAAGAAAGTCGCACCTACGCTAATAATAGAGCAAGATTATGCTGCTCTACGCGTGTTGCTAAATGGCTTTCACGGGAAAGAGAATAGCATTTTAGAATGGCACCTTGGTGGGGAGATCTATCAGGACTTCCTGACATTAATTGATTCCCAGAAGAAAAGTCATGCTGTTGATGATCTCGTCCTCGAGAGACTCTTGGCTGGTTTACCAGCTGTAGCTAATGAGGTCAACCACCCGGATTTCTTAGAGAAGGTAGCTATTCAGCTTATCAGCGAGGATGTTGCGAAGACAGTGGTTAATAATGGCAAGAGGGGTGAAGTGAGTATATTTGCAGACATCATAATAAACGAAACTTTGCTAACGAAACACAAACAGAAAGCCAACCTAGCCAAAGTGCTACGGCTACCACTCACGGAGGATAAATACCTACAGCATACGGTCGAACTTAGTCTGGAATACTATAGAAACGTCATAGCGGGTGTGAAATGATGGGACATGTTTAGCAAGCGATGTTAGTCTGATGCAGCAGCTCCAGGACTCGTGACTTGGATGGGATGGGATGTGAGGAGAGCTGTTGGGGGAAATGAAGAAGGAAACTTGGATTCGCTACAGAGCATTTATGAAGGCATGGGAAGCAAAACAATGGGAAGCGAGTAGGGAAAGATAGGCCTTGGAATCTTAATAATCAGTTTGTAACCATATTGTAGCATAGCGTAGCGTGGCATCATGGTATGAAATTACATACGGTGACGCCCTAAATGATCACTGCATTATCAATTCTTATATCCGAAGGTACAATTCATTGTCAGGGATAAATGGCACTTAACTTGGTTTCGAAAGTCTTGTATGTGCTATCAATTCTAGTTTTATATTGCGCAGAGTAAGCATTATGATTAGCCAGACTTCCAACAAATCTCAGTATTTTTCCATCCTAGAATGTACGCCACCCATAGCTAAATCAATCTGACATAGAGTCTCATTCCAAATATCGATTCCAAAACCCATAGTATCATCTTTCCAAACGCCAAACACCTTACAACCTTCATCTTGTATTTTTAAAACCATCAAAATCACAGCTCGACCTGGTTTCCAGATATCCGGATGTCTTTGGAATTTGAAGAACTCTTGTACCAGTCATTGGTAGTCCATTGAACAATTAGCTTTGCAGCTAGATCAGACATCTCATTGTATCCTGGATTGTCTTCAGGGTTAAACATCGCTATAGGAAAGTATCGTCAGCAAACTTTTTCACGGAGTTACTACAGAAGAAGAAAGTAGAAGCGTACACATATGAGCCAAAGTTTCATCAGTCGCAGCATCGTTGATAGCCTCAACGAAGAATTTCCGGGCCTCCTTCTTCGGAAGATTGCAAAAGGTCCTCTGATTCCCAATGACACTCCCAACCAGGCTTCCATCCGCTTTACTCAGCGCGCGCTTGCCCAGCCTCGTATAGATATTGGTGAAGCCAACGCCCAGCTCCTTATTCAGAGTCAACATAGCAGCAACGCGCTTCTTTAGCTCCTCTCCTTTCATCAGGCACCCCACAAATTCGAGGTGTGATCCCACCCAAGTCCATCCTTCCGTGATATGGTCTCTGTTCAGATAGGCAGCAGCACTACCAGCCACCACGGCTGCGCCAGCGCCAGCGTACATTGCGAGCTTTCCCCAGCGCTGCCAAGATGGGACTGTAGCATCTGTAGTCGGAGGCGCAGGCAGCGCAGCAACTGGTTTCTTTTCTTCTTTCTTCGTTTCCGACGATGAGGCTGCTGCGTTGCTACCCCAAATCGCGCCTGTTAGACTGCTGAGTTGGGTGTAGGCAGTCGTCGCTGTCTGGAAGTGGCTTTCAGCACCATGCGCCACGACGCCTGGAGAGATGCCGAGGTATGGAGTATCAAATGCTAGGACGCCTTGGATGTATGGGAACATGAAAGCGTTCAAGATGGCAGCATCCGAGCTGGTGATCTCCGTGGCATGCGAGTCGATGGCCTGGTCCGAAGTTATCGAGATCATTGTATCTGCTGCCACGATTCCACCCATACTATGTCCAACCAGGATCGTGTGCACCGAGGGCTCGATTGTAGGTGAAGGAGTCTGGTGTTCGACTTCGATATCAATAACCTTCTCCTGCAGCCTGGAAACCGATGTTATCAACATATGGCACTACTAAAATAAAATAACATAAAAAGCTTGTAGGAGTTTGTAGTAGTATAGAGACNTTTTTTGTTTTACTTACCAATCACGAAACCTGCTCACACATTCCGTTAAATCACCCCTCGTCTCGAATTTCGGATACACAATGGCGCGCACATCGACTTTGGGTAGTCCACGACTGACCATCGCGCGAAGATGCTCGGGGAATTTGCCAAACGTATCATCACCACCCTGCATATATTAGAACCTAGCCTTAATTATATATTTTGTTTCAATGGTATATAATTGTCTTTTGGATAAAGTATTAACCTTGAATCCATGAATAAAGCATAATAATAGCGTCTTCTTCATATTTTCGTTTGTTGTTCTCTCCTCCGCCTTCGTCCTGGAATCTTTTTGAGGATTGGATGTATGCTGCAGCAGGTCAGGCTGGATACTTTCTGTAAAGGCGCATTGGTGCGGGCGGTGAGTTTCAGCAAATCGAGCCACTTGTGTCACCCCCGCACATGACTTCATTGTCCGAAAGAGGAAATACCTCTATGATTGAAGACGAGCGAAACACTTCATCTCTATATTCTCTACTTATTATCTACATATTACAGTCTAGAGACTAGTTTATTGTTGTTTTTCATTCCGCGTTGCGTTTAGCAGTCTCACTGCTGTCCGATTCTCAAAACGCCACAACTCAGCCTCGTACACAAGGCTGAATGTAGCCGTAGACTCGGTGGCATATGTTGACTGGTTTTGATTATGATAGTAGCTCGATTACGGAGACAGGTTACATTTGTGAAGATCTCCAGTTGTATAACTGTGACAAATGACAGTGTTGAGAACTGCCATCCTTTCAAGATCAGTCTAAAGCCACCTGGTTAATTGCAATGATACTTTGTACTCAACTTAGTTCATATCACCAAGATAAATGCACTTTATTGGACAAAATTCTGGCTTATCGTTCATATTATTACTATCGTATAGAGTTGAGACCCTTTCTATCGGACTCTAATTAAAAGCCCCGATCTAATTCCGATGCTATATCTCCCATCCAGGTTCAATAGACCCAACCATGACCTAACGTTGTGAACCTAACCTATCCATACCACCCATCCCATCCATCTCATTCGTCCCAACGTTCCATTTGTCATCCTTCATGGAAGATTGCCACCATTTCATCAGATTAGAAGAAATCACAGGTCTAGAACGCCAATACTCCGAGGATTTACCCCTTTTGATACCCTACCACGCCATGCCCTAAAAACAGAAAACCCAGAGAGAAACGCCGTTCCAATGCAAGTAACTATTAAGATCGGTTCATCCGATGCATCTATGACATAGGAAATAAAACGAAAAAGAAACAATTTTGCACAAGAGAGGAGCATATCCCTTTCTGATACAAGGATCTTCGAATATCAACGGTGAAAGACATTAGTTTCATTAGCCTCTACCACCATATATTTTCCTAGCCCATGCTCCGTTTGATGTAACCATTGAATGAAATGACAGTGCATCTGTTCAGCAATGGTGATATCTGGATTGTTGGACTCCGAGAAATCGAGAGAGGATATTTCCAGCCATGCTTCTGGACTTCTTGGTTGGGATCTCGGTCTTGAAGTCATCAATGCTCTCAATCTCGTACGGAAGGAGGGTTCGACTAGCAGCAGCATTGTGCTGATTAGCGATGTGAACTTGTGAATAAGACTCGGGACTCCGGGAAAAGCGATCTTGAGATCCATTGTTACAGAGAATTTCATACTCCTCACGGTAAACCGCACTATCGACGCTGCTAGCCGGTGTCGTAGAGCGAGAGAAAGTAGATCGGTACGAAGATGCTGAAGATCGTAGAGTGTCTGCAGTGCCGGAGCGGGAGAGGGGAGGAACATCGGTGGAAGATGGTGTTGGGCATGCGTGGTAGGTATCGTATCCGCCAATGACAGTACCCGTTGGATCAACATACTCGCAATGATAGGACATGATTGGAGAAGGAGTGTATTTGCCTTCGTGGTTGGGAAGCCAGTACTCGCTTGCCTGTTGATATTGCAAACAAGCCATCTCTTGTTGGAGTCTGTGCTCAGCCATGGCAATACGATGCTGTTCCTTGATGCGTGCTTGCTCTTCTGCCATCTGGATCTCAGCACGGATGGGAGCCAGGAAGGGGTCCAGATGGAAGTAGAGATCTTGATCGGTGATGATCAAATCCCATTCCAAAAGGTGAAGAAGTTGTTTTTCCATGAGGTTCACCTCTGTTCGGGAGAAGCCAAATGGCTCAAATCCCCGCACATTAGAGTACTCGGCCCAGTGCTTGTTCTTTGGAGAAGAGTCATTAAGGAACTTGGCAGCGAGGATGAGAGAGGCCAGAAAGATGCGGTGGACTGTGCATCGGAGACCCTTCGCAACTGGTGGAAGTCGTTGCTTCAATCTCGCGAGGTAGACCAAGGATGTCATGAGAGTAGGCACCTGGACGTTGGATCTCCGGACGAGTGAAGTAATGAACTTCTCAAGGGAAGGAAGTTTAGCTTCGGCTTCAGCGTCGGCAGCAGCGGCTTGAGGTGGTTGAATTGGCTTTGACTGAGCAGGCGAGTCGCACTGAATGACATCTGAAGCCTTAGCAGCGAGATATCTGATCATCTCTGAGCTGACAGGCATATAGATGAAGTGCTCGAGAGCAGCCTCGTTGAGACGGTTGTCGGCGAATGACATGATTCTGAGGTTGTGAATGTTGAACTGAAGTGGCTGGTAGAGAGGAATTTTTATATAAAAAATTAAAAAGTGATGGTTGAGGGAGAAGGACGGCGAGTGTAGAAAACAGTTTTAAATGATGGAAATAAAAAATCGTAGATATCAATCGTTATTGTCGTTATTGTTCAACTGCTGGCCACAATAGCATCAATGTGGTGAACAATAGGTCGAGGGGGTTCCTATTGTCCCTTCGTGGACGAGGCAGAGCGGGAAGGCTGAAGGCTGAAGATAGAAGGCTGCGCAAGTAACAGTCAGTCCCAGACGTGCAGGGCAGAAAATAGCGAGGCAGCTAAGCCAGCCAACCACGTGTTGATGAGAGAGGGTCGCTAAAGGTACTTTCGTACTCACCACGAAGACAACGCAGCACAAGAAAAGGAGAGACTTGGTGCGAGACCTTTTTTGCTTTTGTATAAAGACAGAGTGCGAAGGCAAAAAGGAGATGGACAAAGACTGCCGACCAGCGGAAATCCTGGAGATAATAATTACGAGTGCACACCGGCGCAGTCGACCACGATGGG
>NCSJ02000388.1:0-37833 GCA_002812745.2 Scytalidium lignicola
CGAAGCACAAGCTCGAGGTGGCGAGGGCGTTTGGCGCTGATTATGTGGTTGACTATCGGGACCCGTCGTGGCCGGCGCAGGTCAAGACGTTGACGCCGCAGGGACNGGGGCGTGGATATCGTGTATGATCCGGTGGGGTTGGTGGATAAGAGCACGAAGTGCATTGCGTGTAATGGACGGCTGCTTGTGATTGGGTTTGCGGCGGGGGAGATTGAGAAGGTGGCTATGAATAAGGTTCTGTTGAAGAATATTAGTATTGTGGGATTGTATTGGGGTGCATATTCGGCGCAGGTGCCTGGGACGATTGAGACGGTTTGGGAGGGGATCTTTGAGTTGATTAGGCAGAAGAAGTTCCGCGGGACAGTGTTTTCGGATCGGGAGTTTGTGGGGTTGGAGAGTGTGCCGGAAGCGTTGAAATCTTTGGGGAGTAGAGGGACTTGGGGGAAGGTTGTTGTGAAGGTTCCGCAGGAAGGGGAAAGTAAGATATAGACTATTGTTATTATTAGACGTCCAAATGTTTCCATTTACGGGTTTCAAGATAGATTACGGTTACGAAGAAAAGTTTACACAGATATCACTTCAAAATTCAATAAAGAGGTTACGATTCCAGGTCAGTACCATTCATTTAAACTTACTATCCTAGGGGACATGATATACACAACATATGGGAAACACTCCTGCTCCCAAACATGCTTCGTCTCTTCTGGCTGAAAATCCTTTTCATATTTTCCCAATTCCCATACTCGCGCGTGTCATTAATCAACCAAGATACTTTAAAAGTGCTCCTTCCAGAATGAAAAGTTGACCTCCCGGGTCGTTGCCGCTTTGCAAGCCTTCTTGATGTCTCTTGCTGCCACATTAGGACCTAGGGGAATTGGAGTTAGTTTGGGTCTTGTCTGGTTTTGTAAAGGATGATAGAAATGAAGAAAATGAAAAATTCGTGGACGAAAAAAACTTACCACAGAAGTAGACACCAACGTTTGTCCTCATGGTTCCCTCCAATCCACTCAGGTATGTTCTATCAAGGATACCTTCCCTCATGCCAACGAAAAGTTTGCTGAAGTCGGGACGGCCAAAGTTTGTTCGCGACTTCAATTCGGTCAGAGGATCCACAGCAGCACCAACACTGTTGAGCACAATGTTCTGTGCGGTATCGATGTCAAGCTTCTGCGTAAGGTAGGTGTGAATGCGTAAGAACTCGGTGCCGTCGCTTCCTGGATATCCAGCAGCTTCTTGGCTCTGAGCTTCCAAGGAGGCGAGGAGGGTCTGGAACCATTCAAAGGATGTGGTATCCTTGCAGACCCAAATAAATTCCACGCGGCGGAGACGGGTGGGTGGGTTAGGACCCTGGCGCATGTGCCAGATGTTCTTGAGAATAGCAGCCCATGGTGTTACACCAATACCCGTACCAATGAGAACGGCGATTTCATTTTCGAAGACATCTTCGGCAGGTGCTCCATAGGGACCATCAATACGGAGTTCAGGCATCTGTTGGCCGTTCTGAAGAGCGACTTCGTACATGCCCATTGGGTCAACATCTTCGTAGAGTTTTGATTGTGCACCTCCAGCACCGAGAGCATCACCAAGAGCACGGGTAAAGTCACCGACCTGTCGCACGTGTATGGAGATATAGGGGTCAAATGGGCAGGAAGTAATGGTGAATGGATGCCATTGTTGACTGGACACCGAAGGACAATTCAGGAAAAGCCATTGGCCGGCCTTGTACTTCATCGATGGCTTTGTGAACTGGATTTCCATTGCATCTAGAGTTTCGTCAGAACACAACCAGGTCTACCAAGAGTGGAAAATCAGCTATGCATACCGTATGGATGTCGAACAACTCGAACGATCTTGGTGTCTCTCCGAGCGCGGACCTCACGATACAAACGCTCAATAAGGTACAACCCACCAGCCCAAAGCTCCCAGCGCCAGCCCTGATAACCAAGGCAATGATTCCAGAAATTGGCACCAGCAAATGGAGAGATCTCGTCGGCAGTATCGCGCACGAAGCATCCAGTAGCATGTGTGTACATTCCAAGCAAGAAAGGAACGAAGAGGTGATGAGTATACCAGAAGGTCTCGAAGTCCTGCTGACGGATTTTGGCATGAGCTGTCGTGTACATGAGAAGCATGCACAGTAACATAATGTGGCCGGTGACGCCACCAGCTTCAGTGTAGTGGATCTGGATTGCTGTAACTGGACGAATCTGCGTTTTCTCAACATTGAAGAAGCTACAATAGTCAGTCAATGCGCATTACCAAAATAAGATCCTCGTAACTCACTTCACGTAATGTCCACAAACATGAACGGTCGTCCAGAACAACATGGTATATGCCACCTGACGATGGAACCATTGCGACTCGTCGAGCGGTAACCATCGCATCTTCGGTCGAACATATCGAAGAATCGTACGGCACATCGGCAGTAAAATCATTGTAGTGTCGACGCTCAAGGCGAGACCGGCACCTCGAGATATCCAGACCGAGAATGTTAGCGTGTTCAATCCAGCAAGTCGTTTATCGTGTTCCTGCTTCCACCTACACTTGAAAGTTAGCCATCTGCTAAACAATGCCTAGGAGAAATCTGCAATATCATCACGTACCACCCAAAAGCAAAAAGACCAATGTGCAGTCCATGGAAGAGGAAGTTGAACAGCAACTTCGACCCCCTAAACTGCGCCTTCACTGTTGCGAAATTCATGATGTCTTGTTAACCCCCCTTTTTGCTTCCCAATTGTAAAATTAAATGTCGACCAGCGACGGTACCGATCCCCTCGGGCTCTCGTCAAATATTGAAAAAAAAATCGTCACCTAAGGAATGACAATTTGCCTCGAGCGAACTCTTTTTTCGTCCGGGATTAAAGTAGAAATAAAAAGATGTTTAATACAAGAAACGCAAAGAAGAAACGAATGCGACTCCCAACCACGAAAGAAAGAACTGAACCAGCAGGGACGAGAGTGGTGATAATCAGGATACGTGGAGAAAGAGAGTTTTATTTTCTACCTCGCCGAGGAGCAAGAAGGGAAGAAGAAGGAGGAGGGACCAGGGCTTCTCGGGACTAATGCTCGAAGATAAGCGTTGGTCGAGTGGTCGATGGTCCGTTCGAGATTGACGCCCCACTATCTGGAGGACCTCCCGCACAGATGTGGTAGCAGAACAAAGACTACACAGTAGAAGGCCGGATGCACCTGTTTCCTTTGAAACCCAAGCAACCTTTGCCAAGATCGAATTCTCAGGTCAAGCTCACGAGATCTTCTCAATCAACCTTGGCTTTGGGCGGCCGTTAGCGCATTCTGTCAGGAGAGGTGCAGCTGGTTCTCCAAGCAGTTTGTGGATCTGATGTCGCAGGAAGCTCTCGCGGTGTCATGGACCGGTATCAGATCAATCGGGTATGTCGACGATCAGACGCCGTTACCAGTTTCGTCAGGTTAGTCCGAAGTATCACAGTTCGGGGCGTATTGAGGATGTTGACAGCTTGAGACGTGGGCTGTAACAGTCTAACAGAGCGTCGTCCAGGCGCAGCGATAGGAGAGAGTCTCAAACAGCAAGCCAGAGCTAGTTCAGAACTATGCGTGTTACAGAATGGGCGAGGTTGGTCCGAGGAGTAAGGACGGAGGAGTATCTATCTGGCATTTGTGAAGCAGCGCAGAGATTGAGATGGAAGTAGTTTCTATCGTTGATGTAGAATTTCTGTACATGGTGATGGCGCACGTCTAGTTTTCTACCATCACCGACTACAACCGGTATGTACATTGAGCCCCCAGGGAAACTGCATCCAGGGTCATGCGGGTTCCAAGAGCGTGCGTTAGGCGGGCGGTTAGGCGGTAAGCCCGCCCAGGGGATTCGCCGGCCGGACCTCTCGCACCCCGTTTCCAGGGGTCTCCTCCAGCCGAGACAGGCCCCGCCAGGGACAACACTTGTGATGCAGGTGACGGACGGGGCCAGGGCATCACAATCCCATCACATCCCAATTCAACACCTCCCACCGGAATGGTACCGGTACATCCTCCTCCACGATCCTTTCTCCTAAAGCAGACAAACTAGCCATGGCTATATGACATCATATAATAATTATCTTCAGCTAGATCGTCTACACGAACCCATCTTGTCAGCCGGCGTTTCAAGAGCTAAATGGAAAAAAGGCAGTAGCGATCCTGTTTAGGCTCATGGCTAATCTCGATATCCCGACCTCCTTGAAGAGATAGATGCTGTAGATTGGAGTACAGTATCTTGTCAGCTTGTCAGCTTGTGAGATTGCTGAGAAGTCGTAGATCACATTATTTCCAATGGTTGCGGTCGTGCAGTAGTCTCCAAAGTCGAGTTGCGGTTCTATTTTAGAGCCGGCGCTACGCTGTGGAATTTGGTTGGTTGCTGCCACTAGGCTCTCTTGAGCAGCCATTTCCTAACATCTACCTCTTAGCTCTTAACTTACACGCCTTCCCTGATTCGTGAAAACTGGTAGTGCTAAGACGATATCTGAGCCCTATGATATGATATACCACAGTAGGAGGATCAGTACAGTACACTCCGTATTGGAACAGTCGTGTACAGTAAGCCAAGACCCCTGTTGTCTAGTTGACATCCATCCGAAACCCCATTGCCATCCATCAGATGCCGAGCTCTACTATACAAAATCCCTTGTCTCGCATCTCCCTAAAACGTACGTTAAATCATCTGATTCTTTCTTTCCGTGACCTTGGATGAAGCTGAACCTGCGGAGAGGGTTTTATGTTCGCGAGATGGGGCGTTGACTGCTCTTGGATAGATCTCGTTCTCCATTTATCCTATCGTATTTGATAAGTGTTATATATACATATATATCATTTCCTCTGAAATAGTCAGTGTCTCAACTCGGTTTCTATCTCTGGACTTGCAATATAGATGGGACAGAGATGGCACAAGATAGCCTCACGCACGGCCGTACACATCGTGCTCTGGAAGGACTCTTGCCGATTCGCTCGAGGAATTAGCCACTGCTTTTTTCTTTTTTGTGAGTAAAACCAAAGCCAAGTTGCACATCTGAAATGCGTCTTCTTTTAATATGCACTGGTAAGGAATCGAAGTTGTCGTTTGATTTGTCTCTAGAATAACTTATGTGCTTGTTTAGAAAGGAGCATTCCTTCGCTTGATTTGACGGGTGCACCAATTCTAGATTTAGATATGACACCTCGTGTAAAAATATTTAGATAGAATGCAGTTTTACACACATTCACACAAAAACCTAGAAATTAGCATCGAACGAATCAGTGAGAGAACCCTCTGGTGTTTCCATGACAATAAATCTTTCATAAGCAACGGAATTTGGCGTTGTTATGAGGAATTATCGACGTTACAGGGTCGAGGGAAAGTAGTATCCCGTGATTTTTTCTCTCAATACGGTTTACAACTTCTAGTAATCATATCGAAAGGAGAAATTATATACAAATTATTTCTATGAGAACAATTAGGCATCTGGATTCTCCAACTTCAACCAGACTCGGTACAAATACGAACAAAAATGGCAACAGAGAAATCATGGAGCCTTAAGATTCTTACGAGTACCTGAATTTCCCTATTCAACTTGGAAGAGTCCAATAGAGATGTAGAGTGACTGCTATGCGTGAACCCCAACATGCTTTAGAGATGCAGCTAGTAGAGAAACAAAATCCCTGAAAGTCAGAGGATCGTTATTGGCCTCGAATGAGGATTAGGTAAATTTACAGCAATGGTGTCTTTGGTGGGAACGTGGCGGGGTAAGATATCATCTCTCGAAGAGTTAGAGTGGATAATATTACAGATTTCTACTTGCCTCATCCATTCCAAAGATCCATTTGTCATGTGACTTGTTCCCAGGCAGCTTACCTTCGAAGTGGGCACGGAGTTAAAAATACGCAAGTACCGTACTCCACACTTAAGCGTGGGAAGGTACCTGAATATCTAAATGTGGCGAAGGTGACGCATCATCAAGCCGTGGCTGGGGAAACAAATGGTGACAAGGCTGACGACTGCCTTCCCGAATTCCCGCTTCGACCGGTCTCTGTAGCCTGATGATTAAGGCGTCCGCAATTTAGCGAGACCCATGAGACAGCGATACGAGTCCTGGAGTAATTGGACCTCGCGAAAGCCAAAGTAATATCAACCTCGCCGCAGACGGTGAATTCTTGATGAAATCTCGTCTTTTGGTTCTGCATTTTTGCTCTTTCTTTTGCTGGATAGATTCTGGATTCCTGGATATTGGGTACTGCCACGTTTGAGCTTTAGATTCGTGCATTGGCCGGCATTCTCCGGTCAGACGCTGTGAAAGATGGTAAAGAGCTGTNCCCCCCCCATACGGAATCATTTGTCGGTACGCTCTAACAAGTCTGCCAACATAGGGTATCAGTCGTCGCCCCAAGGGCGATAAAGCTGCGGGCAAAGCGCCGGCATCAGGACGTTCTGGGGACAGTGCAAATGGCGTGCCGAACATTAAGAAGGCGACCTTCGATACCACAAAGAAGAAGGAGATCGGAGTGTCGGATCTTACACTCATTAGCAAGGTCACAAATGAAGCCATCAATGAGAATTTGAAGAAAAGATTTGAGGCAGGAGAGATATATGTAAGAAGCGTGCAACATGCGATTGCTTGGAAGCGGGGGGAGGTCCTTATCCCTTATCAGGGTGCATGCTAACATCTCGAATCACAGACATACATTGGCCATGTGCTGGTATCCGTCAACCCATTCCGAGATTGTGAGTGTATCCGCATCGATGAGGAGAGCTTGATCCTAACATGAAGCAGTGGGCATATACACAGACCAGGTTCTAGATAGTTATAGGGGTAAAAACCGTTTAGAGGTTGGTTCCAGGAACTCTTGTCATGGTGGTATTCTGACCGTACTTACAGATGCCCCCACACGTTTTTGCGGTTGCGGAATCTTCTTATTATAACATGAATGCTTACAAAGACAATCAATGTGTAATCATTTCCGGAGAGTCAGGAGCTGGAAAGACGGAGGCGGCCAAACGAATTATGCAATATATTGCCAACGNTTTCTGGGGGAAGTAATTCCTCTATCCAGAAGGTCAAGGATATGGTTCTTGCTACGAATCCTTTGCTGGAATCCTTTGGCAATGCCAAAACACTCAGAAACAACAACTCTTCCCGCTTTGGCAAATACCTGCAACTCCAATTCAATGCTCAGGGCGAGCCGGTTGGTGCCGAGATCACTAACTATCTCCTTGAAAAGTCAAGAGTCGTGGGGCAGATCGTCAATGAAAGGAACTTCCACATCTTTTACCAGTTTACTAAAGGCGCTTCTCCAGAGTATCGGACTAACTTTGGTATACAGCAACCAGATACATACCTATACACTAGCAAATCTAAGTGTCTGGATGTTGACGGTATGGATGATATTGCCGAATTCAAGGATACCATAGAAGCGATGAAGATCATTGGGCTATCAAAGGCCGAGCAGGATCAAATATTCCGAATGTTGTCTGCAATTCTGTGGACGGGTAACCTCCAATTTGTGGAGGATAAAGATGGCTATGCGGCAGTTTCAGACCAATCCGTTGTAGACTTTGTGGCATATCTTCTGGAAGCTGACCCTGCTGAAGTCGTCAAGGCTATCACCATTCGTATATTAACTCCCAGAAGCGGTGAGGTTATCGAATCACCAGCAAATCCAGCTCAGGCTCTAGCTACCCGTGATGGACTTGCTAAAGCAATTTATTTCAACCTCTTCGATTGGATTGTCGAGCGTGTGAATGTATCCCTGAAGGCAGTTGGCGTACCAGCAAATTCAATTGGTATCCTGGATATTTACGGTTTCGAGATTTTTGAGAAGAACAGCTTCGAACAGCTTTGTATCAACTACGTCAACGAGAAGTTGCAACAGATTTTCATTCAGCTCACTTTGAAGACGGAGCAAGAAGAGTATGCCCGGGAACAGATCCACTGGACACCTATCAAGTATTTCGATAATAAAATTGTCTGTGACTTAATAGAATCCATGAGGCCAGCTGGAGTATTCGCAGCCTTGAAGGATGCCACAAAAACTGCACATGCTGACCCCGCTGCTTGCGACCGAACATTCATGCAGGCCATCAATGGAATGTCGAATCCTCATCTAACCCCTCGGCAAGGCAATTTCATCATCAAACATTATGCTGGTGATGTGAGCTACACTGTCGAAGGAATTACGGATAAGAACAAGGATCAACTTCTCAAGGGAATTCTACACCTTTTCAGTCGAAGCCAGAACCAATTCGTCCACACCTTATTCCCTCACGAAATTGACGAAGACAACAGGAAACAACCTCCTACAGCTGGTGACAAGATAAAGCAGTCTGCAAACGAGCTAGTCGCAACACTGATGAAGGCTGAACCGTCATATATTCGTACGATTAAACCAAACGAAAACAAGTCACCTAAAGAATATAATGATGCCAACGTCTTGCATCAAATCAAGTATCTTGGTCTTCAGGAGAACGTTCGTATCCGACGAGCTGGTTTTGCATATCGACAGACATTTGATAAGTTCGTTGAACGATTCTACCTCCTTTCGCCTGCAACATCCTATGCTGGTGACTATACCTGGACTGGGGATGCAAAATCAGGTGCGAAGCAAATCCTGAAGGACACAAGCATCCCGGCAGAGGAGTTCCAGATGGGTGTGACAAAGGCTTTTATCAAAGCACCAGAAACGTTGTTTGCTTTGGAACACATGCGAGATCGATACTGGCATAATATGGCTATCCGGATTCAACGTGTATGGAGAGCTTACCTTCGCATTCGTGCCGAGGCTGCTACGCGTATTCAAAGACTGTGGAGGAAAAAGAGAGCTGGAGCTGAATTCCTGGTACTTCGAGAACAGGGCCACAATCTCCTTCAAAATCGCAAAGAAAGACGTAGATTCAGTCTTCTTGGGTCCAGACGTTTCATGGGTGACTACCTCGGCATTACCGCTACGAGTGGTCAGGGATCTCGTATCCGCAATGCTGTTAACCTTCCCAATGAGAAAGTCATCTTCTCTTGTCGCGGTGATGTGCTAGAGACGAAATTTGGACGATCGAGTAAACCAGCTCCCCGAATACTGGTTGTTACAAAGAATAAATTCTACATCATTGCACAGCATGTGGTCAACAAGCAAATCCAAACAGTCATTGAACGTACAATTCCCCTTGGTGCTATCAAATATGTCAGTATATCAACGTGTCAGGACGACTGGTTTTCATTAGGAGTTGGTTCGCCTCAAGAGGCAGACCCACTGCTTGTCTGTGTCCTTAAAACCGAACTCTTCACACACATGTCCAACGCGATGCCTGGTGGCTTCAACCTCAAAATCGCGGAGTCGATTGAGTATGCTAAGAAACCAGGCAAACAACAAATCATCAAGGTCATGAAAGATTCGACGGTGAGAGAGGACTTCTACAAGAGTGCAACTATCCATACGACTCCAGGAGAACCGCCCAGCTCTCGGTCACGACCCTTACCGAAGGGCAAGCCCATCCCTGCCAAACCGTTTACGAAAGGTCGACTTATCAGACCTGGTGGTCCCGGTGGACGACCTTCACGGATCACCACCACTAACAGAAATACCACTCCAGTCAACAAACCGAATGCAGTTCCTGCTGCCAGTCAAGTTAGAAAGTTACCCGCGCAACCAGTTGTCGTACAGCATACCATTGCCAATCACACAAGGACATCATCTCAGGCCAGCGCTGGCCATACAAGGGTATCATCCCAGTCCTCCGTGGGCGGCGCCAGAGCTCCTCCTCCTCCACCTCCACCTCCGCCCCCAGCGGCTGTCTCAAAAGAACCGCAGTACCGTGTTATGTATGATTTCGCAGGCCAAAGTGCCAACGAGCTATCTCTTAGCAAGGACGAACTAGTCACCGTCGTCCAGAAAGAGACTAACGGTAAGCATTTCTCACGTACTAAGATGAAAGACGCAAAACTAACTATCAATTTTCAGGATGGTGGCTAGGTAAGAATGCAAAAGGCCAAGGCTGGATTCCATCTGCCTACCTTAAAGAAGAAGCCCCTCCACCTCCAGCACCAGTCGTGCGACCCACCCCTCGTCCTCCGCCAGCACCCCCAGCACATCCTAACGGCTCGGCTGCACGAGCAAAACCCACTCCACCAGCGCCTCCCGCAAAGAGACCAGCATCCGGCCGGAAACCGCAACCGCCGGTAGCGCCTAGAGACTCGGGCATGAGTATGAATGGTGGAAACAGTAGCGGCACGGACAGCGGGCGGAACACGCCTACACCTAGTCTTGCCGGTGGATTGGCGGAGGCATTAAGGGCTAGACAAGCGGCGGTGCAAAAGGGTGGGGATGATGATGATGACTGGTAGACAAATGAATGACACTTGGGGGGGATAGCGCGGAAGTTTGGAGAATGAGACTTAAGAAGAAGAAGAAGAAGAAGAAAGGGATGACTGATTGTTTTGATCGAAGATCTGGANGGGGGGGGGGTTTAATTCTATTTTCTGGCAGCTTNCTTTTTTCCCCCNTTCCTTTTTAAACTCTCATTTTTTCTCTGGAGAAATTTGCGGGGATTAAAAAAGGAAAAAAGAAAAGATATGGCCCTTCTTTGGTTTCTTTTTTCTTGTTTTTTTCTTTTATGATGACTTTTTATTACGGATGAGTGAGGGAAATGCATTTAGAATGAACAAAAGGAATGGAAGTTTGGCTNCCCCCCCCTTTTTTTTAAATGGTGTGTGTATGTGTGCGATAGTATGTATTGGAAGATGAGAGATATGGTGTGGGTTAAGGAAGGGGGATACCTATTTTTTTCCTTCATATTTTCTTCTCTCTTTCTTTTCTGTAGCCTAGCCGGTTTAAACAAATGTGTGTGTGTTGTGATCTTTCTTGATAGCCAGCGAAAAATTGAAAAATTGAAAAAATGAATTTAAGAATCTTGGAAGGGGAATTTCACTCCCTTTTCATAAAAGNTTTTTTTTATATATTTGTATTTGTATATTTTTTTTGGTTATATACCCCCTATTGGCATGCCGTAACGTAATAGCAAAAGAGATATCTTACACTTTGTGTATGTGTTCNTTTTTTTCCGACAAGAAAAAAAAAATACACATTNAAAAAAATACACCTCTAGCTAAAATTAAATGAAAAAGAGTAAAAAGGGACATCACATAAGCAGGTCTGACAGGTAGACCTTTTTTACTCCTCATCCTTCTCGAGCGTAACTTCCTGTCCCTCTACGCTGCCAATGACTTGCGCAGCAGCATACTTCCGGATAACATCCTCCTCATGTAACTGCAGGAATGGTTCCGAGGCATCCTTGCCGGCCTGAGAAAGCAAGCTGGGGACTCCACCGGGGTGCAGGTGGCTCCAGTTTGTCAGGTCGAGCACGACACCCTTCACGGCGACCCAGAGATCGTCCTTGGTGTTGTGCTTTGCGATTTCGGCGAGGGAGTATTTCTTATCTGGGACGCTTAGGGTGGCGGGAGTGGAGGATGGTTTTGGTTGGGCTGGAGCAGCGCTGGATGATGAGGATGGGGCGGTGGATGATGCGATAGACTGGGAGGAGGATGAGGAAGCTTGAGTACCCCATTCTACAGAGACCTTGCCTGGTTGGCTTGGGTCGATGTGAAGAGAAATCTGGCCGAGACGGGATGTGGCGCCGCTGCCCTTGAGCGCCTTCTGGAAGAGGAAGTTGGAGGCTGAGTCACCAGCAACACGTCCATAGACGACACATGCGAGCAGAGAGGAACCACCAAGACGGTTGGCACCATGGACACCACCAGCTAACTCACCGCAGGCGTAGAGCCCATCGAAAGGCTTGTGTTCAGAGTTGAGGATCTGGGCCTTGTCATTGATCTCGACACCACCCATGGTAAAGTGCAATACGGGTTCCATGAGCGCAACGTGGAAGTCATCGTTAATGTCCAGAGGACCATTGTGGAAGAATTTCTTGCCCCATGGGTCCTTTTTCTTGCCATCTGCAATGTCGTTGTACGTCTTGAAGGACTGCTGGAGGTGCTCGGGGGTGCAGCCAATGTCCTTGGCCAATTCTTTGCCAGTCATCTTCTTCATGAGACCACGAGCGGAGTAGTGACGGGTGTGGAAGTCGAGGACATTGGAGGCCTTGGAGTTCAAGACCAGGCGGATAGGGAACTTGCCCTTGTCCTTCTCCTTCCACATCATGCCAGAGACGTAATCTCGGTGGCCGAGATCGTCGCAGAAGCGGTCACCGTCGCTGTTAAGCAGGATACCACCTTCACCACGAAGAGCCTCGGCAGCCAAGAACTTGGTCTTGGATCCGGGATCCTTGGGGTCGACGAGACCGGTAGGATGGACTTGAACCTTGTCCAAGTCAATGCCATTACCTCCGATAGACATGACCATCTTCTGACCATCACCGGTTGCGTGTGTACCGTTGGTGGTAGCCAGATCGTAGGTGTCTGGTCGCCATTTCTTGAGAAGCGAGGTCTCTGTGAAATCAGCAGCGTAGCCACCGGTTGCGAGAACGACGGGGCCATCGAGAGTAGTGGACTCTCCGTTTAGCTCGTAAGTAACTCCGGTGATGAGGTTTCCATCTTTGTTGAGGCCTGTGACACGAGCGCTCTTGATGATCTGTACACGCTCTGGTTCGGCAACGGCCAGTTCTTCTAGACGCTCCATAAGGGCGTAGGTAATGGCCATACCAGGGAACTTGGCATCGTGACCACGGTGAGTTCTGGGCTGGGAGTGACCACTACGAAAATTAGCTTTCTGNTTTTTTTTCTTCTTCATCTAGATGTGCTAATGGTATTAAAATTAAAACCCAAAGATATCACAGTAAAAAAAAAAGCCGCCTTACCCAAGCCGTGAAACTAAGGTCAAATCTAGGTTGAAGATATCCTGTAACCACTCGACGGCAGCCGCTGATTTGTAGGTTAGGACCTTGATGAGGTCTGGTCTTGCCTGTTCACGGGCGGATTTCAGGGTATCATCGTAGAATTGCTTCACGCTGTCCTGGATCTTGGCTTCGACCTGAGTTCGGGTAAGGGCACCGTTGATTCCAGATGTCTGCGAGACATGTTGTTAGTCTTGTGCCAATTTTCGCTATCTCCTTCTCTGTATGTGCTGGATTGGAGAGTTACTTACCGCTTTGGTGGAGTTACCACCGAAAAAGCCTTGCTTATCCAGGACGATGACATTGCCGCCATTGAGGTAGATGGTGTGCGCCGCGCTCAAACCGGACACTGCAAGGGGATCAGTAAGTATGCCGGAACCAAAGGACAGCAGACGATGAATCTGACGGAAGGAGACATACGGCCACCACCGACAACGATCACTTTCGATGTCATTGTGTATGATGAGATATGTATTTGTTTATTGCGTGGATTCGTCACGAGAAATGATTATTCGTCGTGATGTCACTGGCTTAGCACAGCAAAGCCGAGAGCGACAGGAAGTAGTAGTAGCGGTGGCGGTGGTATAGGGCAAAGAAAGATACCGGAAGATGGAAGAGGGCGCGATGGAGAGAGAGAAGAGGAAGAAGAAGAGGGAAGCAGAAATGTTTTGTGGAGTGAGGAAGAGCGTATATATTGGGGTTAGTGATGCTGGGGGGGGGGCAGATGGAGAGGACGGCAAGCGGGCTAAGCAAGTAGCAGTGGCGGGCCCGGCTTGGGTGATCAGTCGAGTCTGGAGAAAGCTGTTTTGCCTTTGCGTCGCTGCGGCTGCCGAGGTTCTTTTTTGGCGGAGACCCCGGTTTCCTGCTAATTACTCGATTGTGATTGGATGGATGGGCCCAAGTTGGTTACCTTGAATGTACGGAGGATGAGATATCAATTCTTGCCACGGCAATGCGCGGTACTGGATTGTTATTATATTGTATTGTATTGTAATTGTATTGTACAGTACAGGGCTTTTTCATCCTACTCTCCACGGACTCCGAGGACGGATGTTGGCCAGGACGACCACAAGCACGCCGTCACTCGCCGCGGTCTGTGTACCTCTGTACCTCTCTGTTCTCTCTCTCTCTATGTAATTGCTCCTTCATATGCCGATAATCTCTCCGGAACTAGAACCGTCGAGTATCTTTCTCCATTATCAAAAGATTAAGAGGCCCAACGTATCTCTGTTGCTGTGAATCCGTTGCTGCTAAGAAAATCTCCACGGTCATTGCTGCTTTGTACTATTCTACGGGAAAATGCGCATGGGGTACGCCCGTACAATGCAGCTCACGCGAGTCAGGGCTGTTGGAGCATGTGAAAAGAGCGCAAAAGCAACCCCAGGCCCCACCACTTGCTTTGCGGGCGTCAGATGATCCATAACTTACTTGGAGTGTTGCTTTGTTTCAACGTCCCAGCTCCTGTCACGAGCATTTATTCCAGTATTAAACAATCTTTTATGTGCAATCATTTCTAGCATGTGAAAGTCGAGATCACAACACTCCCCAGCCCGGAGCTGACTACTTGTGCTACTCTCTTGGTTGGCCTCCAATGGCTCTGCGAAAAGTATATACGTAACGTACGGGGTACTCAACCTAGGCTGATGATGATGGCCGCTTGCATCCCTTCTGCAAAGCTAAAGTTGGGGATTGCTGATTGCTTGCTCTCTTCACCATCTCTCGTACGAGAGAGTTGAGGTCGTACCGAACAAAGCGGAACTTACCTCGGCCTTCTTTCTTCCGAGATTCCGATACCGAGAAGCACGAAAGGGCCAGGCACCGGTCACGTGGTAGATGCGAGCCTCATATTTCAGGACTTAATCCACTTCATCCACTTCATCCACTTCAAGACGACGGACGCATGCATGAGACATACGATAATTATAGTGCAGTGCACAGCTCTAACGCACAATTATTTTACCTCTCTACCAACACTACAACACTAGCTATATTCAGATTGGCTAGTTCATCTAACTTGTCTTCTTCTCTTTTATCATCTCGAGAACTGCAAAATGTCTTCAGCGTTGAAGCACATAACTTTCAAAACTTGGCTGCAGGGGAAGTTTTTGATATTTCTCCCTGTTTCCCCCCCTCCTTTTTTCGCCATCGTTTCAATCGTCCTTGTCTTGGTTGTTGTCGTTTCCATTACAACACTCGCTGTTTTACTGATCCCCCTTATATCATAATTGCTTCTATGTCTGTAACCCCCTAGCAAGCACCCCTCTTCTTATTGGTAGTTCACTACACCAAAAACTCTCTCGTAGAATCCAGATGCATCAAAATGCCAAGTTTCCTCTTCTACGACTCGTATGATTGCAGTTTAGATTGTGCTACTCTCATGTGATATTCTTCATGAATTGGTTTGTGTAGTTGATCAACAGGAGAGGCAATATCTTCCAGACATAGTATAATCATAGCCTGGAGATCTGGCTTTCAAAGAAGTGAATTATCATATGAGTAAATACTCCAGAAAGTCTTGCTACTTTCTTTCATTCACTAAATGAAAGGCAAGAACAAGGATATCAACTAGCATTCATAAATCTAAATACTCCTCCATCCTTATCTAAAATCAAATACCACCTCTTCTCGTTTGTGGTACCTCACGTTTCCAAACTTGTCAATTAGGGATTAGCAATAGGCTATCCACTCTCACAAACGGATTATCCCACGTAGCCAAACTAAACTTTCAACCAGCCCTTATCGCCGTTATTTTATCTGTTGTCATTATTCTCCCCGTCATTTTCTCAAAATCAGCTATCGCGACTAATAAGTACTGTGACTACAATCGAATAGGAAGGGTATCGAGGTGCTTGATATACTCATCCAGGGGCGCCTCTGGTAGTTTAACTAATATGCTGTTCACAATGTAAGTTATGGCAAGTGCTTCAGTAAAAGGAACAGTCTGCCCCTAGTTGTCATTGAAAGGACGAGGGCAACGTTGACCAACTACTTCTCGAAACAGGAACCTAATTTCTGTCGTACTCTGCAAAGGACACCAAAACTTTCAGAGCAGTGGTTGCGAGAAGGTAGGATTAAAGTTTAGTTTGAAAACCCCTTCTTAAATAAAAAGGGAGCATCTTAATTCACTTCTTCTCGGATCAATATGGTGGTAGTCATATTCGATATTCAGATATACCCCTGGATATTCACTTCAATCTCAAAAGCAGAAGCATTTTCATTCCTTAAAAATTGCAAATCTTCCTCGTTATTATTGCTCTATTGTATTAATATCACAATACTTTAAGTACTCTGCGGTACAAGTCATCGCCATATTTATTTCCCTTTATCTCCTATACTCCTGGCAATAGCGAATTCTAGTTCAATTAACCACGTTTTATTCTCATACCCAATCCCAGATTTAGTTAAAAAAGAGAATACATAATCACCGCTACAAAATATCTATGTCGAATATAGAATACCTCATTCCTTAACATCATACTTAAAGGTTAGTTACCAGATNAAAAAAGGATTTCTTAGATTCACCCCCAAGTTTTCTACAACTCCCCATGCCCACCGCTATTCTCAGTGTCCGCATAGTTTTCTCAATTCTATTCACTTTTCCACAAAAGATCTCTATGCCACTATAAATACCCTTCGTTCTTGACTCCCGTTTATACTTTAGCAACTTACATCTCAGCCATGTCAGATCTCTGCTAGTGAAATCAACACCAGCACCAGAACCAGCACCAGCACTAACACCAATACACAAAGGCTACCTACCCTAACACTAAGGAACGCTAGGCCACCGTTTCGCAGAAGACTATCCTGAAATTACGTCCCAGAAGTAGCTTCCCAACCGGCGTTGTGGCGACGTCAAACCACAAAACACTTCTACACAGCTAACGAGTCCGTATAACAACATCCTATATATATCTGACAAAAAGACTGGAAGTCGTGAACAAATCTCCTAGCCCATTAAATACTTATCCACGAAATACTCTCAGTACGTCATCTATTTCGCACGTCGTCACGGCTGTTGTTGTCTCTGAACTAGTTTGAAATATAAGTGCCTTTCTTTCATCTCCGCACGGATTCTTACAAATTGGTAGCAATGCACCCGTTACGATCGGTGGACCCTCCGGGTTATGAGCGAGAAAGGGAGGAGGAGGGGCGAACGATTGTAATATTACACCAAAATAGGTTGTANTTTTTTTTTTACTACTACTACGGACCTTGGATTCAAAGCCCTAAACTCACGTGGTACCCTTCTTTCAAGTATCAGAAGAGCTTTCAACGATGTTTCCAGATTATCCAATAATTCGAAAATGCAGGAGACATTGCGAGTTGGTAGGCTCTTGGATAATCAAAAGATAATCGAGGATAATAAATCAAGGATGGATACATTGAGAAGAGACTCGGAACTTAAATATACCTCTCACCTGGATGAAGCGTATGCTAAAAATAGAAAGAAAGAAAAAGAATTACAGTTGCAAATTTCTAGAATATTAGTGTAATATTGAATCCGGCCTGTTGCTGTCATTTTGTGTTAATGTTTTCAATGTCATTATATAGCCCCTACCCGCTGTCAATTCTAGTCCGATACATGGGAAATTTATATATCCTTTGCTAATAATATCTAGACAAAATCATAAGTTTCGTATATAGCAGTGAGAACCAATAATTATGTGTAGTAGTTTTGATTTGATGTAATATTTGATGATACTTTAGATCTTTGGGTGTGATATATAAAATAAATCCCTCTCCACCCCCCCTAAAATAGATTTCCCAGCCAAAACGACAGCAGGTATTTGTAGCAGAACTCCATGTGATGAACAGATGGTAAAGGGCTAGGGCTTTTTGTATGTGTATATATATAAAAACCATGCTTTAACCCCCCCAGCCTTTCCCCTCCCTATTTCCGCCGCGCCCCTTTTTTCTTCTTCCGTCTAGCCGACGGAGAAGGAAAAAACCATGACAATAATAGTAGTGGTAATAGTAGTTTCGTCCCAAAAAAACATATCCAACCATGAAAGACTTATTTCCCAGCCCAGAGAGGGAGAGAGAGATGGAGAGAGATGATATTCATTCACATTTGTGTTCCCGAATTCCCCCTCCCAAAACCACCCCCTTCCGGAAAAGCATTTGCCCATAACTCCTTGACGAGACAACTCCGCGCTGAACATATTCTCAATAAAAAAAAATTATAGTNAAAAAAAAACCAAAAGACATGACGAGGTGGAATATATATTAATAACTTAAGTCAACATGCCCGAGTTGAGCTATTATCTTATCTTCTTCCGACATGGTGATTGTCGTCGTCCCGCTCTCGGTCGCACTGGCATTAGTGGAGGCGGTTCGCAGTCGCAATTCCGAGTCCTGATCTGTTAGTTGCACTGGTTGCACGCCACTGGCTGAGACGCCTTCATCACGCATGTCCTGAAAGCTCCAGCTAGGTTGGAAGTTGGGGCTGTTCCACGCGTGTTCCACTCGCTCGTACAGCTCGTCGATCTGTTCGAGACTGATCTTGCTTGTCTCGTAGACCATCGACCATACGAAGATGGTGGCGATGACGTTGAAGGTTGCCCAGAGGAAAAAGACTTTGATACCGAGATTTGCGGTGCCTGGTCCACTGTTCACGAGAAAGGGCGTTCCGTAGGCTATTCCGAAGTTGAAGAGCCAGTTGGCAGAGGTCGAAATGGACATCGATTTGGCACGGACCTTAAGGGGGTAGATTTCCGATGTAACAACCCATGCCACGGGGCCCCAGGAGGCTGCGAAAAAGAAGATGTAGAAACAAACGAATGCAATGAGGACCAGATTTGCTGCTCGCGAATCTGGGATGGTTGTGCCGACAGCGGCCATAACAAACTGACAAATGGCCATGCCACCAGCACCGATCATAAGCAGTTTTCGACGGCCGAGAGCCTCGACCAGAATTATACCAGGGAGGGTGGATACGACGTTGACAACGTTGGTGATGAGTTGGATGACAAAGGGGGAGGAAATGCCGATGTTCTTGAAGAAGGTGGTTCCATAGTAGAAGATGAAGTTACAGCCCGTAAGCTGTTGCAAGATTTGCAAACCACATCCGGTCAGGAGACGACGACCAAGATGTGGCGAGCCGAGGAAGGCATCTCGATACGTTGAAGGACCAAGACTGAGTTCATATTCGTGGTTGGCTTCAATTTCTGCGAGCTCTTCGATCAGGGCGGGATGGGTAATATCTAGTCGACGAAGACGGCTCAAGGAGGAAGCAGCCTCGGCATGAAGATTCTGTTTGATGAGATAGCGAGGGGTTTCGGGGAGGAGAAGGAGACCAAGGAAGAGAACGCCAGCCCAGACAAACTGCAGAGAGAGCGGGATACGATAGGCGTTCACACTGTCGATATTACACGTGATGATGTTGACGACGGAGGCCAGGAAGATACCGGTCGTGATGGCCAGTTGGTATGCACCGACCAGCGTCCCGCGAATCCATTTCGGCGCCATTTCAGATTGATACAGGGGAACAAGGACCGAAACGAGACCTACTCCCAGACCAGCAAAGCATCTGTTTTTGGGATTAGAAGGTCAGTATACACATCATCTTGCAAATAAGGCGTGGCGTGGCATGCTAGGTAGTAGAGAACGTTGCTTAAGGAAGGAGAGACTCACCTTCCGCTCAAAAGGAGTGGAATATGCATCGCTACGGTCTGGAGACACACACCGAAGGAGAAGATAATGACGGCAATGAGAAGGGAGAAACGACGACCGAATCGATCACCGAGAGGAGCTGCAATAAGGGCTCCGAAAAAAGTTCCAGCACTTAAGATGGCCACGGTTTGCGACGACTGAGCGGGTGACAGGTTCTTTTCATGGTCAGCCGGGTCGATGTAGCCGGTCGAGAACTGATTCCGAAAGGCGTTCATGGCGAGGATGCCAGATATCGATCTAGAAGAGCAGAAGTTAGCCCGCGCTTCGTCTTCACACAGATTCCCGAGATTTGAAGAAAGGCCACTGATCCACATCGTTGCTCTCTCTCGTGCCAAGGGTCGTCCTATCCCGCTCCTGCTCTTTCCATTTCTCACTAACTCACTCACTCTCTCCCTCACAATCTCTCTTGAATATCTCGCTGTACTCACCCTGTATCATAACCAAATAGAAGACCTCCTGTCGCGACGAACAACCCGACCATGATCGCGGGGGCCGAAGAGCCAGCGACATTATCGGGTTTGTGCCACGCCATGGCTATCACCATGGTGGTGGAGACGGTGGGCGTTTGCGGGCCAAATCGGCAGCGAGCGACTGATGATCGTGGAGGTTGGAAAAAATAATCTCTCTATATATGCTTTCTTTCGCAGGTCGACCTCGGACGCACACGGCGGCGCTGAGGAGACTTCAATGACGGAGACCCGAGGGACAAAGCGCAGGAATCAGCATCTCTATTGGATCCAAGGACGTCGTGTGCTGGTGTTACTGCCGAACACCATTCTCCAGACGGTTTCTCGCGCGGTGGAATTTTGGGTGGTTGTGCTCTGCGATGGGATCGGAGAATGAGGTTGGTCGGTATGATTCGGTTGTATGGTTGATCTCGGGCGAGAGGCGAAATGCGATGCCCTTTTTTTTTGTTGTTTGTTTGTTTTATGTCAGCGTGCTCGATCCCCAAGTCCAAGTTTCCAAGTCCCAAGAGGCCAGAAGCGATATCGATGTCGTCGGGGGACAGTGTCGTAATGGCGATGTTAATGGTTGGTGATGGATGGATGGGTGAGGGATCGGAGTGGAAGTCGTGGGTCGTCAGGGTCAAGGCTGGCATGGAGGAGGAAAAGCCCTGGGGTGGGTTTGCCTCTGGGAAAAAGGTTGTGGTGCGGCCGCTTCAGCAGAAAAGGGAGTGCGAGCCAGACAGGCGACAAGGTGCCCGTCAATTAGCAGCACCAGCAGCAGTACGGTAGGAGGGAGGGGAGGGACAGTCGTTTGTGGGGAAGCAGCGAGGAGAAGGAATTACCGTAGTAGTAATTACAACTACTACCACCACCACCACCCCAGGCCCCCAGAGAGTCTGGTACGGTACGGTAGTGTACGGTACAGCACTACAACCCCTACATCAACACCTACTGTAAGTACAACAACAACTGGTCGTCCTCGCCGCCATGCCCGCTTTCAGCCGTTGGCAGCAACCGGCCGCAACACAGTGGACAGTGGACAGATGGACAGGCCACGGCACCGCTGGGCGGGGGTTCTGGTTGGCTGCGCCAGGGAGGAGACCGTCGAGAAGGCGTCCAGAGGCGTTCCAGCGTCTTGGGCAGCCACTGAGCCAGTCCGGTTCGGTAACAAGTTCATATTCTGGGCATCCAGGTGCCAGGCTAACCCAGTATGCTTCCGTACCGTCCACAGAAGTCAAGAGCGTCATGATTATTACGGTATTGTATGGTATTCACGGGAGCAGCTGGAGGCGGTGCTGGCTTGGTCGAGGGCTGGGGTTTCTGGGCTTGCAAATTTCACCATGCGTGCCACGCGTGCCACGGTACTGTGGGATGGTGACCAGCCGTGCAAGAAATCAGCGTCAGATAATGATGGTTACGATTATCCCTCCACGTTCCGCTGATGAGGTACTGTACTGTATTAGAGGTGGTCAGTGTGGTCCCGTCAAATGGTCCATGAGATGGAAACGTGGTGAAATCTGCCCCCGAGAGAAGAGCGTTGGGGGGGGGGGGTTGTCATGGAGGATCTCCCGATCAACTGCGGAGGCAGGGAAGGGTAGTACTCTTGGGACTGCACAGAACTGTAGTGGTGGTCCTGGTCCTTCCAGTAGGGGGTGATGTGATGGATGATCGCTGGCCAGGGTTGTTTTTAGTGGTCCATTAGTCGATGCTCGATGGACGATGGATTGATGCTTGATGCTTGAGAGCTGCGATGGGAAATTCATGAGACGCAGGCACCTAATTACAGCATTGTAATTGTCTCGGGTGCGCGCGCTACTACTCAAGCAGTTAAGCACCATATGTGAGGAACTCGGTTCCGCAGTTTTCGTCGAGTACGAGCGAAGAAGAAAAGAAAGAGACAAGCCTCAAACATCCTGCTACCAGTGCTTTCTCCCAGAATAGAGAGCAAGGGGGCTTTCCACCGAGAATCCTAGCGGCTGACGTTTGCAGTAAAATCCGCGCCCCGGGAATCGAAAATCCGGTAGACNTTTTTTTTATGCCTGTCTCTGCTCCGATGTCTCTCTCTGTGGTGTCTGTGGGTTGTGTGTGGCTGGATGTTTGAGCGTAATAGGTACGAGTACGAGTACGGTAGTTAATATGATCCGTGACCCAAAAGGCACGGCAAAAGGTTGGCGCCGAGGAGAATTGTGCTGCTCTCCTGCTCTCTGTACTTTTCTCTCTTGGTACTACTGTACTGCAGTCATTCATCAACACTGAGCAGCATCAATCATTGAACGGATTTAAGCCGTCGGTCGTCACCTTCCAGCCGTACCATATCCGCAACAAAAGGCAGCATCAACCTGGTATCGTCCGATCGAGCCACACAAACCCCTCTGCAACCGTCGCGGGCCACCAACATCACCATCTTCCTCAACGTCATCAGTATCGTCTTAATTATTATTATCGAAGCTTCATCTCATCCCCTTTACTTCGCTTCGTCTTTTCTTTACAGCGTCGCACAGTGAAGCCATTCTAGCCATTCTAGCTCACTGCCATCGGGAAAAGAAGGAGGGGATTTATCGGCATTTCAGAAATTTGTGCTAGGTTGATGTTTGCTTCTCTCTCTCTGCGACGACAGGTAAGCTGCTGTGTAATTAGGTGCTGAGGGTACCGGACCTGCAGTCTCTCGCTCTCACCTTTCTTTTCTGGCTCACTGCTCACTCTTGTCTTGTGTGCTCTGTGCAATCATTTCCTGGCTGCTAACTTATTCGGTTGTCCAATAAATTCCCCGGTAGAAAGAGTACGGCACTAGTGGCCCATCCCGCTCCCCGTACTAAGTGACTCCTTTTGCCCCGATTTGGTTTAGAGTTGGGGTAATGGCTGCGCTAGTCACCTATTGGCTGAAACTCCTAAGGGGAACAAGGGTTTTTCCATCCAGTCGTAAGTGTCCCACCATGAAGAGTTGCTGCCATCACCCACACTTACAGTACTACTTACTGTTGTTTCTCTCCTGCATTGCAGTGCCACGACGAGGATAATCTATTTTGGTGTGGTCTCCAGGGTTTGACAGTATGACCGGACTATGTCGCAAAGAGCCTAGGTTGAATCAGCTGGATCCCGAGAACCCTGTATATTCTAATGCTTCGAGCCGTAATCGGGCTTTACTGGACTTGGACGACGTCCTGAGCTCCATTGATCAATAATCAGACAAGTCGTTCATTCTACCTTTCGAAACCTTGCGGCATAAACGTCGTCGTGTCTTCTTTGTTTAGCCAGCTAAGGCAGCCTTCGCACTATCATCATTCACTCCTATGATCTTGTCTTGGTCTGCCATTCTTGGTCTTGTCCTGGTCTTGGTCTAATTATGTTGCTTTTGTTTGTCAGTGCCCTGTCTTGGCCTTTCTTGACCTTTCTTGACCTGGGCTTGTTCAATAGATAATTCTGGCTGGGCCAAGCGCCTTCCAGAGCAATAACTACCTCAAAGCATGAATTTCTTCACCAGCCTCAGCCAATGATCGCTGTGGCTCCACTATGTCGTGGCTTGAGGCAATAAGTAGCTCTAACCCTAAATTTCGGAGGTCGAAGACCACTTTGATGCTGACGGGAGGTAGAAATGGTCTGGCCTCCAGCGCCCGTTGTAAATGATTAATCACCCTCAAATGACCGCTCTAAAGAGGCTTTTTTTTTGTCACTAGCGATCCCTCACATGATGGTAATCGTTAGAGTAACCACCCTCCAAGCCCACCCCTTTTTCAAAATCTGAAGAAGTAAAATTGTGCAAAGCTAGTGCCATTGCTGTATATCCTTCGATTCACTTCTCTTAGCCGGTTTGCCGCCCTTAACAAGATTAATTCCGGCCAAAGCTGTCAAAAAGTCCGATTCTCTGCACCGAGACTGACCTGCTAAATGTGACACTATGCGGTGAGCTCTCAAGGTGCGTCGGGTACTGCAAAGTGAGTGACCATCTCAACTGCCAATGCCCTGCATAAGTCCTTTGCTATGCCAGCTTTCCTATTTCGTAACAGCCGGCGTCATCTGAAAAATAATTGCATCTGTCAATTCATGGGCAGCAGGAAACCTTACCCGCCAATCATCCCCAACCGCTGTCGGTATCCGTCATCTGGGGTTCTGGGGGAATGACATGCCAAAACGGTGGCTGTCAAGTCGGCCCGTCCTCCAGACTTTTGTCGCTTTCCAATCTGCAGCACAACGCTCTCACAGACGTCTTTTACTCCAGATTTCCCCGTAATCTTGTTTTTCCGGCCTGAGGGGTGAGTCTCATGAGCGCGGATATCTTTCTCGCACATGGACTACCTCGGCTTGTCTCATCCGCTCCGGAGAGGTGACCGCTCCGGAGAGGTGACTGTTCCGAGCAGGAAAGGGAGCTTGATGGCCACGCTTGCGCACAACGCATGGGAGGAGAGAATAGGTTTCTGAGCTTCCATCTTCGGAGCTATACACGGACCGGACTGGAGAAATCATTGGCTGATCCATCTGGATTAAAATCATTCCCGGGCCAGGGGTGGGTGTGTGTGCAGACGTTCATCCTGTCTCTTTCTCCTCTTTCGAAGCCAAAATGCGTGTGGAGCAGAGGATCCACATCGAAACTCAAAATCTTTCGAGAAGTGGTGCAATTTTATCGGGACTTTAAGGATCAGCTCTGCGGGAACCGTTAGAGTTAAAAAGTCCATGGGCTGATTGATGGAGGAGAAAAACAATTCCTCCAAGTGCCAGAACACCTGAGGCAGTAAGGATATCTCGATTTTTCCTTTCCTTTCAACTTCTAATTTTTTGTTCGCTGTCCACTATCGGGATGGATTGATGGCATGAGTATCTCTATTTGTTCTGGTTTTATTTCGGTTTTATTTTTGGAGTTTCTAGAGGGGATACTATTATGCTATTATGCTGTTATGCATTCGAGCTAGTCGAGGATTGGCTTTTCATACAGTACTGTGATTTTGCGGATGCAGCACCTCAACCTCTTCATCACACTCCCTTTTCACCCTGACACATTACCCCTGTTTCCAAGAGCACAACTGCAAAAATGGCCAAGTATTCTAACATTTTTTTTAAATTAAACTTCAGTTTGTGTATTCTCTGATGTAGAGACACTTTTAATTTGTTTGTTGTTTTACTTCTCGAGATTTATCTTTCTAAAGTGTCGATGGAATGAGAGAGATAAGTAACTGATGTAGTGTGCACATCATTTCCGATAAACATAATAATCTTGCTGGAGATCACTTGTTATCTGGTTTAGCAAGACTTGGCATGACAAAAAGTTTCTCGAAATATTGCTTACAGCGCTTTCTTTTTCTCTCTCCCATTGTCATTGCTACTGCGGCTAGAGCTAGCACTAGTATATGCTCATCTGTTATCCTTCTCATCATGGAGACATAAGGAATCGGGACACTTATATATATGACTGCTTGTGCAATAAATCGTACTTTGGATGATTGGTCATCGATTTAGAACATCTATGGAAAGTAGTTTGAATTTCTTGGTGGCAAGTTGACTTTCTCGGAAGTCCGTTCAAAGCGCCTGCATACGCGATGTTCAGTCCTCCCTAGATCATATCTCATATCACTTCCAAGGGCAGTCATTGAAAATAATGATAATTTCATTGATGTTACCTACCTTTTTATTACTAAATCTTAGATGGTTGTCTGTTGGAACTAGATTCTAAACTAGACCGAAAGCACCAGCAGATTATTGACGGATATCAGTAATCGAGAAAAACACACATGTAGCGCAAAATCTTAACGACATCTCCTTTCTAGGGCCACGCCTATGAGCAGAAATCAACAACTCACAACCAACAGCCACATATGACTGGGAACTTCTTAAAAAAGCACTCGTTCCTTGTACTCGAAATACAATACAAGCTGTCATATTGGAAATCCGCGGGAACGTTGCCGAAACATCCAAATACATAGCTTTCCCCGGCATTTAAGTTCTCCTCACCTTCACTGATCGACGGTGCGCGGCGTTCAGCTTACGGGCTTTGACTATATTCAGTATATTCTGAACGTTTGGGCGCTCCTCTTGATCTTTATCTCTGGCTCCGCCTATTGAGAACCGTTCTCCTATTGGTACCTTTCTTATTAGCTTGTTCCCGGCGAAACTAAGGGCCGATGCCACTGGTATCACACCACATATCTCTCTGCTTAAGGGTATTATACTCTGCACAGCTGCATAAAACTTCCTGGATGGCTTCTGGGGGGCTTGTTAGAGGCTTCTGCCTTATACTAGATCAGTCTCCCCTGAAAACTCTAAGGCACAGCAGCTTTGGACGTTAAGGATATTTTGGGAGTCACCCTGCGGTATTTCGTTGGACGCCTTGTTATATCTATCTAGTTGTCACATCAATCTTCATCCAAGGCAAATCATCCATATCAAACGCCTCCCGAACCATCCTTTCATCTAAATCTTCTCACCAGCCAGCCGACGAGTGGAACGCCCACTCTCAAACTCGGCAGAACTATCCGACACAAGCACAGCTCAGAACACCACATCCATATACTAGTGCCAGTTGAATGGAGAAAAGCGTGCCGGTGCAGATGAAATCTCTTTACAACTCGGTGGCTTGCATCGTCACCAGCCAGTTACCCAGGTAGACTGGGGACCCGAAACCCTAAAGGGCGTGGCATCCGCGTTTGACACGGCCGGATCATCACGAACCCCAGATTATGATCTGCTCGAGATGCAGAGGCTGCTTCTTGATGGAGCCCAAATACAGGGCTGGTGCTACTTCGGCGCTACCAAGTCCCCATGTCTTACCGATTCGCGGTCGTCCGCCGCCTCCTCGGGCCCACCAACCAACCCCAAAGAAAAAACAATCATAATTTATTAGCATCGCCCGCCCGCGCCGTTGCATAAAGGCACGGTGCGTGTATGAAGCTTCTATCTCTTTATCCGCGTTCCGGTTTTGCGGGGTTCATTTAAAATAGTCCATATTTATATGGTTGAGGAGCACGCGGGTGCCTTGTGCCTTGCCTTTGCACTATCTGCAGATGTGCACCGCACTGGTTGCCCGCTTTAATATCGCCATCGCCCATCATTAGATAATGGATGGCACACCAAGATTGATTAAATGCTACGGAAGGCGAAACTTTTATTCGTTCTTTCGAGAAGAGGACCGAGATTGCCCCCCTTGGAGATCCAAGATGTTGGGAAGAGGCTTGCTTGGTGGGTGATGTTGGGCTACTTAGATATATTGATCTGCAATGCATGTCATCAAGCTTTCTCTATGTCGTAGCGTTGATTATGGAGGTGAAAGTCATGCGTGAAAAAAACATGACTATACACGCTAGGTCTAATATGTGGGTCTATTCTGTTCTAGATCCCTTTCTACCTTAACGATATGAGTTTAAGGATGATAATTTGTCTTATTATAACTCTTCTCCTGAGTCGACAAGTTGGATTTATACAACTTAAGAAAATAGTTAAATACTTGCAAAAGGTGATTTTTAATGAATTAGGTAAGTTAAGTTATGAAATTTTTATGAGAGGGAATTTTTATATTACCAGTTCGGACCCCGTGGCAGATATATATTACTTCGTTCTATCTAGTAATATTACAACCATTTACTATTTACTCATAATACAAATTAGTCAGTTTCATTTCAAATCCATTTATGGAAAATAAGAAGACAGGTGGAAGATAAATAAAAGAAATTGTTACATTTCCTTCCTACTATAGCAACTTTCGGTAACCCAGACACGCACCAGAAAGCATACATCTCTTGGGTATTTATCAGTTATGACAAAGTTAATCCAATTTCATAGACCTACTTTCAACCAACCCACAAGAACAACTTCCTCCAATAAAATGTAACGCCGAGAGCAAAACACCAGCCCCTAATAATGCCCACTGTACAACCACACTCACTCACACCAACAACAACAGCAGCAACCACCACCACCATCATCCTTCTCTTATCAAACATAAACATATAAAAAAATTCCAGTCATCACAAGACCGTAAACTAAACCACATGAAACAAATCCACACCACACCACCGACCCTTTCCGTAACAATACGTAGTAAAGTAAAGTAATACCCCCATCCCCTAGAAGAAGGGCGCGCCACAAGCTGGCACAGGCCCAGTTCAGACATTAAGCGTGAGCCGTGAGCGTGATTAGTATAGACGGGAACGAGAACGGAGAACTCTGCAGGCACTAATCCGTGCAAGAGCATTTGGAAAAATATGGTGGGCTTACAATTGTTTTTTCATCTTGGAAGTTTTTGGTTTGAAAGCGGGGGAAGGAGAAAATGGAAATGGAGTTTAGGTTAGATATGAGTTAATATGAGGAAGAAATGAAATGGGATCTGTGAGAGTTTAGTTGAAGATTTGGTTTGTGGTAAGGCGGGTAGGTATCTTGGAACAAGTGGAGTGGAGTGGAAGAGGAAGGGGAGTATGTAAATAGGGGGCCTATTACTAGTNAAAAAAAAAGGGGGTGGTGGTTGTGTTTGTCCGGTGTCTAGAGTAAATATGAAAATAACAACGAAGAAAAAACAGGAAGATAGAACGAAGAAAGAAAGAAAGATCTACCTCAAGTATGAGAAATCAACAAACCCCAAGGGCCTGATTTCCATGGGGGAAAAAATGTACCCATAAGTAAGTAACACGTAAATACGTGGTTTTTCAGAGCCTAGACACCATTCAAACCATAACTAATTATTCCATTTTTTTGTGTTGTCTCCCTACAAAAAAAAAGGAGGAAAGACGTAATCTATATCCCCCATCCAGTTTGCGGCACCCTTGGAAAACGGCTTGTCCCAAATGATATATATATCTGCAGCCGCGTAGTGTTACATAAGTGTACGAAGATGAAAAAAAAAATTGATCCAAACCTCCCATTGAAACACAAAAGAATAGACACCAGGATGACAGATGCTAAACCTAAAAAAAAAAAAGAACACCGGGATTGAATTTTCATCCATACCGAGCAAGGTATAAGTAGTACAATATCACAACCCACGCAACACGCCAGATACTCCTCGACGCCTCCTTCCACACAGTACAGAGGTAATTCTTCAGATCACTACGCGGTCTTCTAACTGGGCTCTTGTTGCCGTGCGCATATGCGATGGAGCCATTCCGACTCCTGCCACCACCAACAACGCTCTCGACATCTCGTTTCTTATCTGGAGTAGAGCTCTTTCCGTTGGTGACCCAGTTAGGATTATATCCTGCCGCATTAACTAGCGGAGGTGTGGCAAAGCGCACTTGGGAGGTTGGTAGACCGTATCCGTTTGCTGGACTAACACTTCGTGTCCTTGCGGCCGAAGACCGTGGTGCCAGACTAGCGGAGTTGGTTGAGGATGTTGATAATGTGGAGGAGTTAGACCAGCGGTTTTCTTCTGGGAAGGGCTCACCCTCGAGATCTTCGCGCCGTTTGAGATTTTTGTTGGAGGTCGGGAGGAGGGGATAGTCGGAGTCACTAGGATTTGTTGGAGGGCTCACAAAAGGGGTGAGCTTGAGGATAGGTTGAAGGAATGCGCGTGTCAGGAGGGCGAGAAGAGAGATGGCGACGAGGATGCCATAGTAAATAAGGATGCTAATCTGGTTTGGAAGAAGGCAGAGATGTGATTCAAGCGTTGGTGAAGCAGTGACGTCCGAATTTCCATGCCCGGTTCTCATAGAGTGAAGTGGATGTCCGTCATCTCCTACAGGATTCCACATACTGACCATGAGAAATCCCGGTCTTCTAATGCCCATAGCCCAGCTCATGCTCTTAACAGTGATCTCGCGAACACTGTTCTTGGCTGGAGAATGGACTATCTCACAGTAATCGTGATCGTCGCCAGAGTATGCCTGGACCACATTTCCGATAGTAGACACCAATCGGACGGAATCAGTTTCACTGAGAACGTTTTGATACTGATACCCTCTCGTTATAGAGAGGGCGTTCCGATCATCACGTTCTAGAGGTGTAGTCTGGCCATCTGGTGGAGGAGTAGGTGGCCAGCGTTCTCGGAGAGGACCGCAGGGAATTCCTGGATCGCGGTAAAGAGGAACATGAGTGAGGAGGATGGTTGGCAAGTCCGCAGTTTCGGGACCTGGATCCAGAGTAGTCAGATGTTTGAAATCTACGTCCGTTAAAAGTTCCGCCGTGTGTGGATAATGGAAACCCCACTGTTCCCCTTTTCGATGGGCTAGTTCACGAGCTACGGCCTTCCTCTTCAAAGACTGAACTCGTGATAAGAAGTTCTCCACCGGCCCAGTAATCTTCTCTACCTCATCCCTTGGTCGATCCGAGGAGCCAGCACTTAGGGATACGGAATCGATCGAAACAAAGGTATGGTTCCCAATCACATCCACCCTATTCCCTTCCCCGAAATACGTCTCGAACCTTTCCCGAATGGGAACCTTAATTTTGTCCCCGAATCCCAAATCATGGTTTCCAGGTAGCGTAGCAATAATTTTCCTGCCCCTCTGTCCCTCGTTAGGATCAACCCCGCCATCATTCCAGTGCTCGAAAAAGATCTTTCCAAATCGATTGTACTCCTTCAACCAAAACCCCTCTCCGTACTTCTTTTTCCATCCCTTAGCATATTCCTGTTCNTTTTTTTGGTCGTTGGCCGTCTGCCCATGCCGGATCATCAGTGTTGCCATGGTCTGTCTTCCATTCCCTACCACCGTCAAAAAGGTCCCCTAGAAAGAATATCGTGTCTGGGTATAATATCTTCTGAAGCTGTATATAAGATCGTTTCAGGTAATTATCGGTATGTGCAAACGTGAGAGGCTGAAGCGGCCACGGCCGATCCGGATACGTGTGCGGATCAATGATTTGTGGATCAGCGATTAATATAAGATGGTGCGGAGTGGCATCCTGGGGCTACAAAGTTTGAAGAAACGACTCCTTAGCATCTATTTCTTATGTTTTTTTTTGTTTTGTTCACGCAGCAAACAATCTTCCCAGTTACNTTTTTTTAAAATGAGGGGACAGAAGGGGAGAAAGAAAAAAAGAAAAACCAAACMTTACCCATCTCTCCCAGTTCTCCCACTCACACTCCTCCACAGCGCTCTGAAACACCCATCTCTCTCCCCAAAGCAAAGCTATCACCCAGACCACAACCAGCGCATGCGGCAAACTCAACAAGTGTCTTGGATGCCAACTCCTCCCTTGCGCCGCATGGCGTATCGCCCTTGAGATCTTGGACGGATGTGTTGAGACCGGGCTGTAGTAGATCTCGTTGTATAGTCGTTGTATAGGAGCAGGTAGAGCACTGCCCAGGCTGGTCAGGTAGCGGTTCATGTCGGAGGTGAAAAGGGGGGGATAATTGATCGAGGGAGCGGGATTGGGTATCTTAAGGAGGGGTAATCGGGAAAGGTTGCAAGGTAATTATTATGTGAGAATGCTGTTGAGTATTATCTGGTCGTATGCCATCCCGAGTTCGGTCGCAGTTTGTCGCTGGCCGGGCTTGTGAATTAAGGAAAGGATTGAGTGAGGCTGAGATAATAGAATGATGACAACAATTAAGCCTTGGATGAGATGGCCCTCCTCCGTTGGCAAAGCACGCTGTTTTACATCCAGGATTTTCTCGAAGGAGGATTCAGGAGAAGACAGCTGCAGTAGAATGATTTTGCAGATGGAGATCCACGCGGCTGAGGCAGATTTGCAGATTTGCAGCGTGCAGTTGCTGGAAAGAGCCACTCCCCAGAAATTGCAGGACGTGGTGTTGATGGGTTCTGGCCAGCGGTGGGGCAGCCAATCAGATGGCGCGCGAGGACACAGACTCGTGTGCTGTTAATTATAGTAAGAGTTGGACAAAGCTGGTCCGATTTAACAAATTAACGTTCCTCCATTGGGGATTTTCTGGTCGCTGCGGCCGGAAAGTTCATCGCGGGCTTGGCTTTACGGAGGGTACGCGTTAGGGTCCACTTCAAATTTACAGGGCCCCTCTCTCACCCTAATTTAGGGCGTGCTGACCCCCTTTTGTCCATCTGTACCACCCACGCCACCGTCTTTATAGCGGATCAACATGCAAAAGTTCGAGTTCGAGTTCTAGCAATTATGCAGCATGCTACAAGATAAACACTATCATTACTACAGTAAAACAAAAACCCCCCTAGCAAGACTAGGACTTTGGTTTTTATTCCTTTATAATCGCTACAAGGCTGAAAAAGATGATGTTTCACGGCCAAGTTTGCTTGGTGCTTTCGTACCCCCTATTTCTATGCCCCTGATTGTATTGTAGTACTAGAATACCCGTACTGTACTGTACATCTGTACATCTGTGCCTTCGGCAGGAATTTTTGGTTGGATACCTTACCACCACTGATCTGATAGCCCCAATTAGACTACAGAAACTGATAATACGACTAATTCTTTTTCTCACAAATATATATATATATATATTCCGTTTGATCTTAATTTCCAATTAAGCCATGACCAACTCATCCCCATACAGGAAAGAAGACACATCTAGCTGGGAGAGGAGTAATTACGTTAGATGCTAAGTAAGATAACTACTCAAAAAAATATTATGTGATAGCTAGGAAATCCCCGTCGAGGAAACCTGAAAAAGGTGGAAAAAAACCCCTATGATTTCCCCAATGAGACTTGTCGATAAAGCAGCAGCGCAATGTAATCTTTGGCATAACTTTATGGGAAAAGAATGCAGAGGTAGTCTCAATTTAAAAATATATCCCAATATGCATACCNAAAAAAAAATAGACTTTGACTCCTTAAAATAACCATGTGAAGGACTCCTTGACCTCGAAAGAAACAATTTCCCTGAGGAGAAGATGATTTCGTCAGTTATGTTACTAGAATATCAAAGAGTTGGGATATATGAAAATGTAGACGAAGAGATAGGTAAGAGAAACTCACCGGATATCAACGGAAGAAGCACCAATAAGAACTTGAAACAATCCCTCCTCAGCAACCCAAGCCTTCACATCAGTGTTGTAATACCCGACCGAGTATCGATCTAGATTCAATGTCGCGTGTGTCGTCTCCCCAGGCTTCAAAAATACTTTGTCGAAAGCTTGTAGTTCCTTCTCGGGACGCGGTAACCGGGATTTCTCATCATGGACATAGGCTTGTACGATCTCGGCGCCATCGACCGACCCCATATTGGTTATCGGAATACTGATGACTATCTTACCGGTTTGAGTGAGCGTCGATCCACTTATCGAAGGTTTACCATAGCTGAAGCTGGTGTAGGAGAGACCGTGGCCAAAAGGGAAGAGTGGCGGGATGCCAACCCGCTCGTAGTGTCGGTATCCAATGTACAAACCCTCACCATACAGAGCCGTCAGGTTCTCGCCTGGCCAGTTGTGGTAGGTTGGGTTGTCTTGCAGTCTCCTGGGGAAGGTGGTAGGAAGTTTGCCGCTGGGATTCTTGAAGCCAAAGAGGACGTCGGCTAAGGCATTTCCAGCTTCTTGCCCTTGGTACCATGCTTGGATAATTGCCGGGACACGATCTGCCCATGGCATCGTGACTGGCGATCCGGACTGGTTGACAACGATTGTGTTTGGGTTGGCTTGTAATACTGCTTCGATGAGACGATCTTGACTTCCATCCACGGGTAAGTCCATAGTCTGGCGGTCGTAACCTTCCGATTCCCATTCTGCGTCAAGTCCAACAATAACAATAGCTACATCAGATGACTTTGCAATATCAACGGCCTCTTGCAAATAATCGTGCGTGTCTTGTTCCTTATAGCCAATACGGCAACCACCATTTCCATGAGTTTGATTCCTTTGCTTTTGCTTCGACACAGGTCGCAATTCATTATTCATCTCCACCACAAGTTCAAGGGGCTTATTCGCCTCGCACTGAATATCGAACAAATAATCTATCGATCCATCAAACATAGCCTCACCCTCGTCCGTCCAATTCCAGAGATCCATCATGACCTCGCCATTTACCAGAAGCCTTCCAGCCCCAACGCTGGAAAAACTGATCGTATGCAACCCACTTGTGGTGGGAGTTACTCGTGTCTTAGCTCGGCATGACCATACCTTCCCTACTTCAAGTGGTACCGAATCCCATAAGAAAAGGTCGGTATTCGTTCTCCGCTGGATGACTCTAGGTTCTCCCTCAAATTTATCCCCGATATGGAATTCGAGACTGACACCTTGTTCTCCAGATGCCGTTGTGCAATAGTCTGCGGCCAGTGGTAGCCATTTGTAAGTATGGCAACCTAACGCGTAATTCACTTCCTTCCCTGGAACGGCCTTGATGCTGTCCAGAGGGATCGTGTTATAGTAAGGATTAAGACTGGCGCTTCCACCACCCCCAGCAATTGCCCGGTTGGCATTCGGACCGATGACGGCAATCTTGCTCTGCGACGGTTTGATCGGTAAGATATCTCCCTCATTCTTCAACAGGGTCAAGCCTTCTACGCCGGCATCCCGGATAAGTTGGCGAGTTTCTTCTTTATCATCTTCTCTTTCTGCTATTTCAACTGACACATCCGAACCCTTCGTTCGTTCGACCAAATATAACACATTTGCAGCCGCTCTTTCCACTGCTTCTCTACTTAACTTACCGGCCTCGATAGCCTCGAGAAGTTTGGGACCTCGCCATTTAGTAGATACCGGCATCTCGATGTCGCATCCCGCTTCAACAGATTCAACAGTCGAGTTAACTCCACCCCAGTCAGACATGACCGTTCTATCTCATGTTAGTGTCACATTTTATATGAGATATTTTGGAAGCCACTCACCCATCATAGCCCCATTCTCCTCGTAGGATATCTTTAATAGTACGTTGGTTCATGTCAGCATGGACGCCGTTAACCAAGTTATACGATGACATAACCGACCAAGGGTTAGCTTCACGTATGGCGATCTCGAAAGGACGTAGGTAAAGTTCACGAAGCGGCCGCTCTTGAATAACCGAATCCATCGTGAACCTGAAAGTCTCCTGCTCATTGCCCACAAAGTCTAGAAAAGGAGGGGTTAATCAGCAGTTGCCACGTGATATCGCTAACGTCAAACCAGGTCAAAACCTACGCTTGATGGTGGCAGCAATACCCTTCTCTTGAAGACCCTTGATATAGGAGGCAGCAAGCTTGCCCGTCAGGAAAGGATCCTCAGAGAACGATTCAAAATTGCGGCCACCTAATGGACCTCGGTGCAAACAAACCGTAGGTGCCAACAGTACTTGGGCGGACCTTGCCTTGGTTTCATCAGCGAGGTGTTGGCCAACTTGGTACAAGAGGTTGGTATTCCAAGTAGCAGCTAGAGAGACCCCACATGGAAACAGAGCTGCCTATTTTTCTTTATTAGCATGCCTTTCTTTTATCGAGCTTCAGTTGGAGGGTGACAAGTTCACCTTGGTCCCGGCTTTGAAGATTGCTCCCCGAGCACCATTTGGTCCATCACTAGTCTTGTAGGCCGGAATACCTCTTGCAGGTAATGATTTTGATCTCCAAAAATCAGCAGCCACCAAGAGCGAGACCTTGCTTCAGGTTAGTTATCAATTTCTAGCTACTTTCTAGATATCTCTCAGGAGTCCAACCTGTTCTTCGAGTGATAGAGATGCAGCAAGGGCACGAGACTTCTCTCGACCATCCTGGGGCTTTGTCAACTCTACTGTCTTAGTTGACGGACTGTCCGGAAGCCAGAGTTCCGAGCCAGGCGTGGTATTAGTGTCTCCACTTGATCGATATTCGGAATCGTCAGCGTATTTGTCGAAGATGGGATCGTTGATCTGGCCATCTAGAGATTCGGGAGTAGTGGTAAGGTCTGGAGGCAGGATGGTCTCCATTATATTCTCGAGACTCAAAGGAAAGCAGAGTTGATAGCCTTGCTCTTGACCAGGTAAGGGACGACTATTGAACCAATAGTACGGGTAGACCTTAACACTATTGGAAAGAAAAGAGAAAGAAAGAGAGAGTGGAAGAGAAGAAGTGAAGGTATAGTATGGACAAATAAGTGGAGTCCAAATACAGTTAAGTGAAGTAGGAACCAATGTATTCTATATACATTGGAAGGTAGTATATGACTTTGGGAGGAGAGCACTAGAGATCAGCTGCCTCTAGAGTTGATATATCTCTTACCCGATGTTTAAGCGGATAAACAGGCCTGGCTCCGTGCGCAAAAAGATTGTTTAGAGCGCAGAAGCACTTGCTGACCCCATATTTCTTTGGCCAAGGAGGGCGGCTGAATGGAGAATGGGGATGGGAGAGGAGAGAGATAGTGGGCATAGCGCCGATTAGGAAATAGGAAATGGGGAATGGGGAATGGAGACTGGGTGAGTGGTGGGTGAGTGGGCCACCGCGAATCCGCAGGGCGGTCACGTCCACTCGCTGGGACGAGGTCTTTGGAACAATGCTCGCAGAATTGCTACTTTGCATCTGCCTTTCCTGCAAGTTGCTGCCGAAGGGACCGATTCCACCTGTAAGTGGAAGATGCTGCCGCAAGCCAGCGGCGGGCAGGCACTGGAAGCTAAAGTGGACCAGGCCAGACCTGACGGTATGGGCGGACCGTGACCGCGATCGTCTAGTAGACGGGTGGGCAAGTTCTTCTCTCTGTCTGCTGGATGGCAAGCTGAAAAGGAACTTCCAGAACAACTCACGCCAGTCGCTTGGAATCAGGAAAGTGCGGAAGGAAATCTTCGGTGGCGACTACGACGGGTCTTAGACCTGAAGCCGATCACAGGTCGAAAGGGCTGGCTCGTGAGGAACGGGAGAGAGAAGAGCGCGAGAGCCACAGAGCACTGCAATCAGTTTAATGGCATGGTGGTCAGAGTGATGGCGGCTCATAGTTGCGCCGTTATTGCATACGAGGAGGCATCTAGGGTTGGGGTGTGGTGATCTCTCCGGCTCTCCTCGACGCCTTCGAACTGGGAATACTTCATAGCGGAGCGCGATTATCAGATGAGCAGGTGCTGCAGAACTAGATGTACGCTATGCATTGTAATATACGTGAGCATTGAGTGCCTGCGAGAGATATTAAAGGCATAGAGTGAGAGCATGTGTTTGGGTGCTGTAGTGTTGGTCCCTCTACCCACTTTATCTGGGTGTTCTGGTAACTTAGCCAGACGGCCATTGCCAGCGTGTGTTTCGCACACCAAGGCGTGCAGCCAGCAAAGTATCGTAGACAGAAGCAGATATACCGTTATGCTAGGGCGTTCTATGCATTGAGGAGATCGAATTCTGTGAGCTGCGTGCGGTCTAGGTAGATGTTTTTTTTTTTAGCATCAACCANTTTTTTTTAACAGAAGTCGTCTCCAGGCGGCGGATGATAGTGCCCCGGACCTCCGGGCCGATGTCGCCTTAGCGCTTGGAAGCCGGCCTGGAGCAGCGCGTTAGTGCCCCAGAATGAGTCTTTCTGCTGCCAGTGACGTCGCAAGGCCCTCGCTGGGGAGAAAGTCAGGTGCGCTCACGCAGGTACCGAACCCGCGCCAACGTAACCCAGCACTCTCCAGTCTCGGTCTCTGGGTCTGCTCCCGCATTCCGCGGCCATGGCCAAGGACAAAAGTCTTAAGGTATGGAAGGCAGAGAATTATTACCAGAAAGACAGCAATATCCAGTAGAACGACTTGTGCTCTCTTCACGAGCTCCTGCAGGCATAAGTTACCGTCGATCTCGCATCAAGCATGCCCAAGGCCCTTGTGCAAGATCAGATCTTATCTTATCGCCCGCCCAAAGCCCCAGCGAAACTTGCTCTGGACAACTCTAAATCCGACGTGGTCCCTTTTTGAACGTCCTCCTTTCCCCCAAACTGCGGACCAGAGCTTAAATATCCAAACTCTCTCCCAGCCATTGCCATTCAGGCACAGCAGCGTGTTGGCGCGCCTTGTGTGACCCTTTCCTGTACACACAGGCTCTCCTGGTCGCGCACTCCAACAGGTCTGGATCTCCCCTTATCCAATGCCACCACGCCTTGGCGCGAGATCTGCAGACCCCTACCGCCATGGCGGTGATATCAGATCTGGCTGAGGAGAGTC